>JAKCPI010019768.1:0-14036 GCA_023213315.1 Euborellia annulipes | reverse complement strand
CTGACTCTGTTGTATTGTTATTTGTAGCTATTGTTAAGATAATGAATAGCTGGGAAGCCTGGCAACAGATAATAGCAACAGCCAGCAAGATCAATGCAATGAATTTTCAACAAAAAAAAGGGTCCTGGGCTCGGTGTGGTAGGTAGCGTGCCTACCTCTTATACCAAACGTCGCGGGTTCGGGCCCCAGTCCGATGATTTTATATAAGCCATTTGGATTCCAGATGGCTTAAATAGAAATGCCTGGACACCCAATAGATATTATCATATATAACGGTTATCGTAAAGTCTTATATGGTCTAAGTTGCCGAAAAGACTGCGTGAATGTGTGTGTGAGTGTGATTGAGAAAAAAGTGTGAATGTTAAAAAAAAAAAAAAAAAAAACTAAACTAAAAATGTATAGCCTATGTTCGTATACTGTATGATAAAATAATCGCATGTTAACATAAATCGTTTAAGAATTCGATAAGGCGAAACAAATAAATCAGATCTTTATGTTTGAATCAAAGCAGAACAAAATCAAAAACAGGATTTGTTTTATTCTTATTTTCTGGAAAAGAATATAGTCTTGTAGTAATATGTAAGAAGAAAAAACAAAACAAGTATTTCAAATAGACCGGAAAAAGAAAATGAAAAAAAATATATATGGTTGGTAATTAATTATTTTGAAAAAAGAAAAAAAAATTGAGCTAAAATGATCAATCGTTTGCCGCTATTTTTTCTTTGGCGAAATTGAGGAATTGTGAGCTCAGATGTCAGTAGCATGTAGAGCAGAAATTTTACAACAACAGTGATGAAACAGGTCATGAGTGACCGAAGAAGGATTAAGATATTTTTGGATGCTATATATTTTGACAGTCACGTAATGATTAGTAGCACAGTGACAGAGAGACCCTAGATAGATTTACTAACTACCATAAATAATTTCCTTAATTTCTGAAGTAAAAATTTGACATTTACTTAATTTATCACCTCTATGGGTCAAAAGAGAGCTAAGAAATTTTTAAAGCAAAGAGACCAATAAATGTTTCAAAATTTTGCTAAGTACCATAATTGGAACCTGGGGAAATTCACCTCCCTCCATCCCCCCCCCTCTGAAAACTTGTTCACTTTACAAAGAGAGAGAATGTTGATTAAATGGATTAAACAAATATTTATAGAATTATGCCATAGCGATGAGATATCTACACATACAACATTTAGAAATCAAATTATTTGATTAAATCGGATGTTGATGAAATAAAACGATGCTAAATAAATATTAGAAATTCTATTTATTTTGTTAATAATATTTCATTGTACAAAAAAAAAGTAAAAATAAGACAATTGAAGCCGTATTCTTAATTTTAAATATGGAGTGACTAAGCACAATTTTTAAATAATTTTCCAACGAAACAGAGATCTGAAATTTTGGATATATAAGCTCAGTATAAATTATAATAAAAGAAAGCAAAAACTTTTTTGAAGTTCAAACCAGTGAAATCAATATTAAGATGTGCGTCTCGAAACGCCGTTAGAAGACGATTGACTACCGAGTTACTTGAGGCGGCAAGAGATGGCGTTAGTTTTTCCCATAGGGATACAAGGGATTTATTCCATTTTATTTTAAAGATTCCAGCTAATTAATTAAGGGTAAAAAATTAATATTTTTTTAACACAATGATTACTAATTTAATTATCTATAAGATATAGAGCGAATATCTTTTTTTTAATACGATTAATCTAAAAAAAAAATTATTTTTTCGAAAATCAAAAAAGGGCTTCTATAAGATGTAGATATTTTAAATAGCTTTAATTTAAAAAAAAAATTGAGCTCGATAGCTTCAAAATTGTGGTCGCTGGAAACTCCCAAAATTAGCACCCCGAGACGCGCACCTTAAGTACTGTATTAGAAAAAAAAAAAAAAACAACAAACATCCTTTTATTTCCCCATTATGTAGAACTTTTGTTTAAAAATGTTTTTAATCATGAAAATGAATACAGGTAATTAATAATAATAAGAATATGAAATAACTTTATAATAGGATTGACTTTTATAACGTTTGTAAATTAAAAGAAAAATTTTTGGTTTAAAAATATTTTTTTTAAGCTGTCAGAGTGATAGATATATATACAAGGATTAGAAAGGTTAAAAATAAATTTTTACAAATTATAAGAAGTGAATGATTTATATTTATTTTATGGGTGCATCTAGTCCTATATTAAAGGAGATAATTCGAGCCTTAAGGATTAGTTAATGTCCAATCCGCTATAAATCCTCGTTTTTAATATCGCATTCAAGTAGCTATTTTTCAACACTCTCAACCTGCCACGGTAGATATTATTTATGACGAGGATTTGGGGAGAAAAAAAAATGAGTAAATAAATAAACGGAGGAGTGTAAATGAATGGATGTATGAATGAATGAATGCGAATGGCCGGCCCACCTGTCTAAGAAAGGAGATGGATAACAGTATAGTTTGGAGCATTTGTTCAATACTTGTTGACAAAATTGTAGAGAAAAACGAACGGATTGCAAGAAAAATGGCGGTCGGCGCCTCTCATCTTGCTTAAGACGGAAATGCTAACAAGACGACGACTTCCTTGATTTAACGACCAGGTGCCTGTGTATGTGAGTGTGTCGCCTTTGTGGGAAAAGGAAGTGCAAACAAATATTAATCTAGGGATGGATAATTGTACAAAGGTGTAAAAATGAACAGGGACAATGATAAGATGGATCATCTTGGCTAATAAGAAATTAAACCTCAAAAGAGAAATGTTATTTCAATTTATCATAAAAGATTTTTAAACACGCCTCTTTCGAGGATTATTTAAACGGATATGTGAATCATTCTTGTATCTTGGGAACACTTCACTGAAGGATACTTAAAAAAATACAATTAATTAGCGATAACTTGCGTTCAAAAAGGGTTTAAGTAATTCTCTGCCACTTGCAGCATAAGTGAAGACCTTTCATGATCTACCGGTAAGTGTCCCGTTTAAATCGGTACTCAGGTATATCCGGTACCTTAAAAATATTATTGTAACAATGAAATAATCACAAGTAGAAAACGCATGGGTGGGACTTGATATATTCCCTCACTGTACATATAGTCTACTGTATATTTATAATGTTTCAACGAGTGCCCACGGTGAATAGTTTAAATCGGATAGCAAGTTAATTAGAAATGAAACAACCGGCCAGGGGCGGATTAAAGGGGGGGGGGGGCGAGGGGGGGCGATCGCCCCCCTCCCGAGAAGAAATTCACAATATTATAAAAACTAGTAATCTAAAGAAATTATGATTTCCGGGCTTTAATTTCAATTGAATTTGTTACCAATCAATTTAAATAAATAGGAAAAGGGTCTAAATGGCCATAGATGCCCACAAAGTCCTTAAATAGAAAAAAAAAACCGCCCTCCCCCCGACAAAATTGCATTAATCCGCCACTGCAACCGGCCCTTAGAAAACAGCTTCCTTGTAACAGAATAAAATGAGGAAACATTTTAGTTTACAATGGCATAAATAAACAAAGTTTGAGTGTAGATTAATATATATAGCCTTAGTGAAAACCGATATCCATGGATAGTGAAGAAAATCTTAATGGGCATATAATATTTAATTTATATAATTAACATATATACTAGCCGCATCGCTCGCCTTCGGCGGGCTTCGCGTCTAGCCAGGAGGGCTACGCCCCCCTGGACCCCCCCGCCCCCCCCCCCCCGCCGACCCTCGCCTTTTCTTAATTATGAAAAGAAAATTATTCATTACTACGTATTCTAATCCAGTGCCTGCTTGAGGATTTGTTTACATTCATGGAATACACAAATGAAAAGAATACAAAAATATTTCTCTATACATTTCCTATTGGAGAAATCGTAACTTTAAGAATTAAAGTAACTCAAAAAGTTAAAGGAATTTCGGGACCCGAGTATTTTTCCGGGGCTCTCCATAACGCCCTTTATATGACTGCAAAATTTTGTTTCAAAATTCCAACGGGAAGTTGGTCAAACAGAGCGTGACAGACGGACGGACGGACAGACAGACAGACAGACGGACACTCCGCAATTATTATATATAGATTTTTTAATTCTTTTACGATAAAGTCATTTCCGATGAAAATGATGCGAATATACCGCCTAATTCTTCGGGTTTTCTATAATATTTCTCAATTTTTAACGACGAATCATTATCCGAAAGAAAATTTTCAATAGGCCGAATCAAGTTAGATTTTTTTTTTGCTTAGAAAAAAAATTAGAAACAAACTTTTGTTGCACTCTGTATATTGAATCTAGTAAGAAAAATGCTCTTTTTCCTTATAAAGGAATACATAAATTTTCTTACTTGTCTCAGTGGTAATAAAAAATTTTTATCCATTAAACATTTTTTCTAAGAGACAATGAGAGGCATTTAAAAATAAATAAATCACCTCAATGGGTGTAATTTCGAATTATCATTCCTCATAGAAATAAGTTTGCTGATTAATTTCATTTTTGTTTCCTTATTCGGCACTCAAATCCCCCATGAAATCATCCGTCTGCCAGTCTGTCTGCGGAGAGTACTTTTTTTTTTAAATATAAAATGAATAATTATTTCAAGATGATTTTGTCTTAGAAGAAGGAGAAAAAAAAAGGAAAAGGAAAAAAAAAATGAAGTGAGAAAAAATTAATTTATGAATAATGCGCATTTTAAAATATAAAAAAATGAAAGTGTTATTTTGAATAACTTATGAATGATAATAAACAAATACAGGTTGTTTCTAAAATTAGAATTAGGTAACTAATAAACCAGAAGCTGTGGCAGAACTTTAACAAGCATATTAAGTAACACTCCAAATCCTACTTTACTTGACAGGATTTGGAGTGTGCTTACCTTAATATGCTGGTGACTACTGGCCTCAGTAGTCGAAAGGGTAAAAATAAAAATAAAAAATTAACATCTTTAAGGTGCGCGTCTCGAAAAGCCGTTAGACGACGATTCACTACCGAGTTACTCTAGGCGGCAAGAGATGGCGTTAGTTTTTCCCATAGGAAAACAAGGGATTTATTTCATTTCATTTGAAAGATTCCAGCTAATTAATTAAGGGTAAAAATTTAATTATTTTTCAACACAATGATTATTAATTTAATTATCTATAAGATATAGAGCGCATTTTTTTAAATATCTTTTATTTAATGCGATTAATCTAAAAAAAAAAATTTATTTTTTCGAAAATCAAAAAAAGGGCTTCTATAAGTTGTAGATATTTTAAATAGTTTTAATTTTAAAAAAATTTGAGGTCGATAGCTTCAAAATTGTGGCCGCTGGAATTTCCCAAAATTAGCACCCCGAGACGCGGCGCACCTTAATTAATCAAATGTACCGAGCTGTCGGAAACTAAATAAATGTCAGTAGAAAAAATCTGGTCTAACAAGCACCTTTGGTAATTGAAAGTTGTTGTGCGACTAGTCTCTCCACATTTTTATTAATTATTAACTAACAAGTATGAGAAAAAAAGTATTTTTATTACTAATATAATAATAACAAATGTGCTTAAATCATTTAATAGACTAGCCTATTATTAAAATCAACCATCATTCTATACTAAATGAATAGGCTCTATGGATACATAATACGAATATATAAATAATGAATGAATAAGATGTAAATAGAGTTTCATTTTGAACAAAATGTCTTTTGTATTTTTTTTTTTCGAATAATAATGTCTCTACAAGATCAAGTCGTATAGTTGACTATTTAATTACTATATCTACATTTATATGTGTTTGTATGACTTTCATTGTGAGTTTAATAATAGCAATAGCCAAGTGGCGACCTTCAAACTCCAGAGAGACCAACCTTGAATCTGGAGGAGAGATGACCTTTGAAAGAATTTCACATCGTATAAAACTTGAAATCGACGAAATGTATTGTCATCAATCTACAAGGTATACATCCTAACCAAATTGTAAGAGAAAGAGAGGAATTTATGTATTTTTAGTCAGACATGAAAGAGAATATTAATCATCAGATAAGATAGCAGAGGATGCAACAACATACGTTTTCTTGCTCACTTTGTTGTAAATTCTATTAAAGTCCTGATCATTATTCATTCGCAAGTCTCAAATATCTAATGAATAATGATATATTATTTATTTTAATTTTTTATAAAAAAAAAAAAAAAAAATACAAGCGCACACAGGCACATACAACAGATAAAACAAGTATGATGCAATTTTTCAAGTTCCAGGTATGGTGAGATTTCAAAGGGTCGGAATTTTTAGTTAAAAAAAAACCTATAATTAATACAACCTAGACCTAGAAAAAAAAACAAAAACAACAACAAATCCATTATCTAATGATGAATAGATGGTGTAGAAAATCTAAACGAGGACACTATTCTTGTTATAAACAAACAAATTAGAAATTTTAATTGAATTTATTATTCTCGTTATTTTCAAATTTGTTTTACAACTTCTTAACTTGTAATATTATTATTATAAGTAAAGGAAGAGAGATATGTAGATATATGCATCATCTTAATATAATCAGTAAAAAATCCTTATTAAAATATGTTTTTTTTTAAATAAAAAAAGTTTGTTAAAAAAATCTGGTGTGACTGGTCGTACAGCACACAAATTTCTGTACCTTCGGTAATCGAAAGTTGTGTTCTGTGCTTTTCACACCAGAGTATTTGTGTCGACATATAGCCTATTTAGTTTCCACCAATGGGTCGTTTTGATAACTTACCTACCCCAACATTAAAATAGCCTCCCTATGGGGAAATACATGGTGTGTCTCCTTCAGCTATTAAAATCCCCGCCCCTGTGTCCTTCAGCATTAAAATAGCTGAAGGACAAACACCATGTATTTCCCCATAAGGAGGCTATTTTAATGTTGGGGTAGGTAAGTTATCAAAACGACCCATATAGATGTATTAAAATTCAAGATGTAAAATTTATATGGTAAAATATTTATATTTTATTACCATGGCAACCATTTCTCCTATCTTTCCTATGAAGTACAAGAGTAAATGTGCTTCAAAAGATTTCAATTTCATTCCTCATTTAGCCATCATAAGTGTCAATCGAATAATTAAAAGATCAAAATAAATGTCTAAATTATATATCGCATAGTATAGAAAATTCATAGACAGAAAATAAAGAGCATGAAATAGGTAGAATGAAGAAATAATTATTGAATAGATAAATCAAAGACACCATTAGAAGATTAAATATACTAGGGTATATTGACGTAAAAATGAAAAATCAAGTGGCGATTAAATTAAAATAAACTAAATAGGCTATTTAAATCGAGCTAAAAGATTTTCTCTCTCTAAAATGGGAATAAAGGGCTTTAGTGATAAGGGCAAAAACTTGGTAAAACAATACTCAAGCGAAGCTCGAAGCAAAACGAACATAACATAAATAAAGAATAAATGTTGAAATTTCCTGCAACATAGGCAACCAAACATACAGCCAACTAATCCATTTAGTTGTTATTATCTGTTATCCGATAAAATTTAAACATCATAATAAAGTTGGTTGTTTTAGTTCAAATACATAATGAAGAGGATTAGTTGTAGAAATATAACTATAATTAAGTTGTTTTGTGACATAAAGACGAATGCTGGCAAATACGTCGCATAAGGCAAGAATAAAAAAGCAATTTGATGAAGTTTTACCAAATATTTTGTATGCATATCCTTCATCAGGGGCTGAAAAAGAATAATTAAAATGTGTGCTATATTTGTCGTAAAATATATATGTAACTTTACCAAAATCACATGAGATATTAAATGTTTATATCCTTGGAACAAAATTTATTAGGTACCGGTACATTTTAATTTATCATTTTACTTAAAAATGGAATATTTCTGTTCATAGGATCTTGAAGAAATTTAATAATTTTTTATAATAAAAATTTGATTAATTTTTTTAATGAGACCACGAGCTTATCATCTGTGTACCCAGAAATTCATTATTCAATAACCCTGGTCTGTCCATGAAAAAAACTGAATGGGATTTTTTGACTGTTTCTTACAGTTTTTTAATCTCTGAAACTGGGAAAAATATTTAAAACATTCCATCACGTCAAATTGTAAAACGAATATTAAGGGGAAGCAGGAGTGTCCTTCTAAATTTATCTCTCAAATTACCCGAAGTCCAAAACAAGCTCTGTAATTGGCTAAAAAAGACATAATATTAACACTGTCTCTCAGTATAAGGCTTTGTCTCAAACTTTACAGGTGGTTCAAGCCCGAAATAGCAGTTTATATGGCTACTAAGCACTTATTTTAGTTCTGGATTATGGTTCGGAGAGGTCGTATACTTTCTCAGCATAACTTTTGTTTTATTTGTGGCGAATAAACTGTGAAAAGTCAACAAAATAAAAACAATAAAACTATGATGATTTATCTGTGATTCTTGAGAAATTGAACCATCAATAACATCATTGGGTGCTTTGTGGAATCTTCAAAATACTAACTTTGTTGTTGGGGCAGCAGACAGATAACACAACTATCCCTGCATCCTGAGCTTGTGGGACAGTCGATACAGAGATCGCCATTGGCTAAAAATGACTGGTCGACATGTATTTAGTTTCCGACAGTAGGGTACAATTGAATTCAAGATGTAAAATTTATAAACGTGGGAAAATATTTATATTTTGTTACCATGGCAACCATTTCTTCTATTTTTCTATGGAGTACAAGAGTAAAGTGGTCTTCAGAAGATTTCAATGACAAAATGAGAATATACATTTTAAAGAGAATCTAAAAAATAATAGATTTTTGAAAAAAAAAAAAAATCATTATTAGGAGAATTTTTAATTATAGACCACATTTTTGTATTAAATATTTATTAAAAATATATAAATACTGTACAACGTTTCAACTGCTTATTCTGCAGCCGTTATCAAGCACTGTGCACTTGCTCCGACTCGGGTGAACTTCAGTTCACAGAAAATTGGATAAAGTCAAAAAAAAACTGAAAAAGTGCATCAGTAAAGAACTAGTACACTTTGGTCGATTTTGTTCAAAAGCTTCGTGTCACGTCCCATGGGGGTGCCTCTAACTTAAATATAAAATTTCAACCTTTAACTCTGTTCGTTCTTGAGATATTTTGTTCACAGAGAGAGAAAGTATTGAATGTCAAATATTCGATGTCGAGATTTTGATGGATAGACACACAGTCTCCGTGTCGCGAAAACCAATTTTTTGAATTCAGGGACCAAAATCTCGACATCGAATTTTTTGATGACTGAATCCAATATTCTTCTCTCTCTCAAGTACCATATTAACACATATAGAGGTAAGAGAAAGTAAAAAAGAAAAAATCTTCTTGTCATACATTTTTCATTTCACTTCTTTCCCTATAAAAACCATATTTCATTCACTCTGATTTGATATTTTCACGTTTATACATTTGCAAAAATAAGAATAAAATTCATCTCTCGCAAAAAAAGGAAGAGGGGTGAAATTGACTGAGAAAAGATGAACGAGGATTTTTCTTAAAGGGACACACAGATGAATATATTCGTGAAAATATTCCCTATAATACTAAACCTATAAAATAAATAAAAAATTTTTTTTAATATACTTTTTAAACTTTTTCGGCTACTGGAGCCATTAATACTAAAATACAGGTATATTTGAGAAAAAGATTTTTATCGATACCTTCCAGCGGCCGTTCAACACCCTTCTCCATCTGGTCCACCCATCCAGATGTCGAGAGTTGCTTGGCATTGTTTGTTTATCTTGGTGGCTGTCTTACTTTACCAGGCCCGTCGGCAAATAAATGATTATTGTTTAAAAATATTAAATATTTTAGGAGGTGGTCAGGATTTTTAAAAATTGTTGTTTCTGACAGAATATGCCTAATAGAAATAAAATTTCATGTGATGTTTTCAAAAACTTTTATTAAATTTTATTTTTTTTCAAGATAAAAAAATTCAAAAAATCTCCAACCGCGTAGGATAATATGGGCCTACTTGTAGAATAAAAACAATTTTCTCTAAAATTGTATAATTTGACGATCTTAATTTGATACCGCTAAAGTTAAAATTTTCAAGGGATATTCATAATTGAACCCTGTTATTCAATGAAATGTCAAAAGACCAAATATCTAGTTTTGAGAAAAACCAACATTAAAGTTTTTCTGATTTAAATTGTTTTGATTAGATTATATATCATTTTTTTTGTCAATTGTGCAAGTAAATACTCGTAATTATGGCAGATATTCATAAATTATCTCTAAAAATATGACTAATTTAGAGGAAAAAAATAAAATATAAAAAATTATTTTTACAAAATTCTCTATGTGCGATATATATTTGTAAAAAAAATGCTTCAAAGTCCATTGACCCATGATTGAAAAATTTTCTAAGTCCAATTATATTTGCAAAAATGCTTCGTAAAGTCTCTTTATATTTAATACTAGTAGCACAGAAACTTTTTGATCAAAATCTACATTCATCAATTTTAAATAGTATTAATATTTTAAAATTAAATACAAAGTGATATCAAAATTTTCTCATCAATTAATTTCTGAATAAATAGCTTGGAAACAGTAAATCAAAGTTATAATAATGAAATAGACTTAATATTACGGCCACTTCAACCTAACCTAACCTAATATTATTTATTTTGTTGTCTTTTCGAAATCGCACTGATCCTCATCCTCATCTTCATTTTCATTATCAGGAATAATATCAAAAAATTAAATTTTGACGTCTACGAATTCAGAGAAAATTTTCTCATTTTTCAAAAAAAATGATTTTTGTTTATTTAAGGGGAAAAAATATATATAATATTATTTGGTAAATAACTTTTTATTGGTTGTTAAAATCACACTGGTTAAAACTCAATTAAACGATATTAATTTATTGTTAATTGGAAAATTATATATATATATATATATAGTTCATAGAAAAAGATAGAAAACATTATAGAATTAGGCTAAAAGAAATTAAAAAATGAATTATAATTTTTGTAGGTAATGAAATATTTGTATTAAATTTCAACAAATGGAATATAGTAATGGTGTATTGAATATATAAATTTGAAATAAATAAAATTAATATTTTCTTGAGTTTATATTAAATACCTCTAAACAATAGCGATGCCGGTGTTCATAATTGAAAATACTTAGGGCATAAACGCAACAATATATCTCAAGCGTATAGTTGTTTACGATGTCTTGCACTTGACGCATAAATGAAAAATTGTTCTTTTCAAATTAAGTATTACGAAACAACATGTTAAGTACATAAATCATTATTGAAAAATGTAAAATCCTGCATTGAAATATTGTAAAAATAATTTTATGCTTTTACATTAAAAATAAATTTTTTTAGGACATATTTCATAAAAAATACTATTAATTAAAGCATTTGAAACAATATTCCATGCTTAACTCAATTTTGAATTTTTTGGTCTTTGACACACCATTGAATAACACGGTTCAATTATGGAAGTCTGTTTATGAAATTTACATTCGGATATATGAAAAAGTTTTTTTTTTTTTTTTAAACACTCACACTTTTTTCCCATTCACACTCACATTCACACAGTCTTTTCGGCAACTTAGGCCATATAAGACTTTATAAGATAACCGTTATTAATGAATATAGGCCTATTCATAAAGTGAAAATAAAGTAAAAACAAATTGCTGCAAGTTAGGCAACCCAAATGACCAACTCACTAATGATAAATTGCCAAGAGCCTTGATTTGTGTTGCCCAACTCCCAGTAACTAAAATTAACTCTAATTTCTACACTCCATTTACTTAATTCAAGAAAATAGCCATTTAATTAAGTGTTTCATAAATTCTTACTTCTTTTGCGAACAATTTTTATTCTAAATGAAAATTATCAAATAGATTTTTTGATTGTCATCTAAATACACGTAGATTGTATAAGCTGATAAGTTTTTTTTCTCTCTCACTCGACTTATATAAAAGATCAAAGGATTAAGACGAAAGAGAGAAATCACAGCCATTACATGTGTTAACATTTTTTAACTATTAGTAATCGATAATTACTATAAAACCTGAAAATTAACTTGTCTGATCTAAAGTCAAATTGACATTAATTCAAATCTGTACGATAATTTTGTTATTATGTAGTCATTTTGAATCTTCTTTTAAACGTCGCTATTATAATTTTATGGAAATGGTAGTATAATTATTATAACAAGTGATGTTCAAAAAATTTTTTAATAACACAAAAAAATGCTTATATAATTTTGATATTAAAAAGAATTTAATTTTTTTTTTCATTCTGGTTTTAATTAAAATCTTGTTGTTTTTTGATTAATCTTAATTAAATTATAACACCGCTGGTGATTAACAAATTTAGCCAAACTAATTATAGGCTAGTAGGCTACTAATCAAAACGTTTTTTCGGAATAATCCTGTTAGATGGTTTTAGTGATTTTTAAAAATAAAATATTGATGAAGATTTATTGATCTATTGATTAGTGAGGATGGGCGAAATCAATCACAATGTAAGACGATCTTAGGTCATTTATTTTCAAATATTCAGGCCGACTTGACGCCTGGTAATTCAGAGGCTTCATTAAATAAAAATTTTAAAAATTTATCAAAAAAATAACAAATCAAATAAATGACGTAAGGTGGTAAATAAGAATTATATATATCACGTTCAGATCTGTGAAGAAAAATTATTATTTTTTAATTCAAATAGCCGACAAAAGTTAGGGTACCGCCAGGAGTCGAATCACGGATCCACCAATTTGTTCTCAGTGTGCCCAACCACTTGACCACAGCACGGCATTCGGCTGAATTGGACCCAAATAGCAATCTAGATGGATGTAATGAGCATATCTCCCATTTGTGCAATTAATAAATAACTTGGTGAAACCTCACATATAATAAATAAGACAAGATAGCCTTATAATCTCCTGATTGATTTTTAAAAATCTTCTCTTCAGATATTTATTAATACATCCATCAAAACAACGTTTTAATTAACCCTTTGCACAGATTATTTCCTAAAAGTTTTGTTCATCTGTTTTAACTGATTATTATTATTTTTAATAAGTTGAAAATTTGCCCCTGGGCTGTTTGTTTCAACATTTGCTTTAGCAGTCAGAGTTTTTCGTTTCTCGTTCTTAACGATGAACATTTTTCTAAATTAGGTATATTAACTACCAAATTGTGACAGGGTCTAAATGCATTCAGATGCCGAGAAAGTTCTGAATTAAAAAAATAATTTTTGGAGAAATCTTTGGAAAAATATAGCCTAACTGTATAGATCTAGAAGTAACTTTTAAAATTTAAAAGGCCCTCGGGCTTGGTAGCACTACTGCCTTGTATTCCGAGGGTCGCGAGTTCGTACCCCAGGTAATGATTTTATTTAAGCCATATGGATACTAAATGGAATTCGGACCCCAAATACATACATCAAAATCTGGTGTGCCTGGCGCACAGCACACAACTTTCTCTTACCTTCGGTAATCGAAAGTTGTGTACTGTGCTTGTCACACCAGATTTTTTGTGTCGACATATATTTAGTTTCCGACAGTAGGGTACAATTGAATTCAAGATGTAAAATTTATAAGTATGGGAAAATATTTATATTTTGATACCATGGCAACCATTTCTCCTATCTTTTCAATGGAGTACAAGAGTAAAGTGGTCTTCAGAAGATTTCAATCACAAAATGAGAATATACATTTTATAGAGAATCTAAAAAATAATTGATTTTTGAATTTAAAAAAATCGTTGGAGCAAATTTTGAGAAAATCGAAAAAAACTGAAAAAGTGAATCAGTAAAGTGCTAGTACTTTTTGGTCGATTTTGTTCAAAAGCTTCGTGTCACGTCCCATGGGAGTGCCTAACTTAAATATAAAATTTCAACTTCCTAGCTCTTTTCGTTCTTGAGATATTTTGTTCACAGACACACACACAGACAGACCATGTCGCGAAAACCACTTTTTGGATTCAGGGGACCTCATAACGTGAAGATCCATCAAAATCTCGACATCGAATTTTTGACATGAATCCAATACTTTCTATATATATATTACATATATACATAGGTAAGAGAAAGTA
>JAKCPI010019767.1:0-21944 GCA_023213315.1 Euborellia annulipes | reverse complement strand
AAAAAATGGCGTAAATATTAAGAATACTTTTTAGAGGATGTGCTGACTATATATAATTAATAGGCTATTTATTTGTTGAAAATCAAATTGTGTTTTAATAAAATTATTTATTAGTATAGTCAAAGAATAATATTTATTATGCAAAAAAAAATGTGTTCAATAAATGTAATTAAAAGATTTATGGACCTGAGAATTTATTACTTTTTAATATATTTAGACGTCTTATAAACAGACATAAATCAAATTACAAGTTCAATTGCACCTGTGACATTTTAAAAGATATTTTTTTAATAGAAAATTGTTATAAAAAAACTTAAACCATTTAATAACCTTCTAGGTACATTTTTCGAGATTTCCTTTTATTTCTTTTAGTATAATGTTTCATATTGTCAGTTAAGGCGACAAATTTAATCTCATTTGATTATAGAAAAAGAAATGGTCGATAATCGATTATAAAATAACCCAGGGCCGGATCTAGGGGGGGCAGTGGGTGCGTGTGCCCCGGGCGGCAGATTTCAGGGGGCGGCAATTAAAGAAAGATTTTCTAAAAAAAAGGTAAAATGATATGAATTTTGTATAGAAAATTTTAAAGAGTGGGCGGCAAATTAAATTTTGCCCCCCTAAAAAATCTCCTAGTTCCGGCCCTGAAATAACCGATTAATCGTAAGAAAAATTAATTTTCTTTTTCTTAATTTTATAAATATTCGAAAGTGATAAAATAAAGGGAATGGGATTTTATTTCTTAAATATAACAATAAGAGGATAAAGCCTCTTATTGTTTTATATAACAGCCACTTTATTTCTTCAATGTATTTCTTAAATATTTTAATCATATATCTTTAAATTATTAATACTCACGTTTAAAAATAAATAAAGTAACCAGTAGTCAGCACGTCCTTGCCATGGGTAGACCTGAAACAAAGAGATTGTTAACTTTCTAATAATTACTTTATAAACAATATTTTGCATTAAATTAAAAATTTTATTCATCTATTGATGATCAATGCTATCAAATAAATATAATTTGAAACGAATCAGATGTTTCCAGTAACGGCAACAGTTATTGATTACTTAAAAGATAACAAGAGCCGCTATCGGACAGGTGCAAATGTTTTGTATCCATTTATAGACAAAATAGTTAGTGAAGTAACTTCAATCATTTAGAAAAATACAGACAGTTGGTTTTCACGTTGCAACAGAGAACCATTTTGTGAAAAGATTTAATGGATTTCATGCTAATTATTTGAGATGTAATTAGCTTAGTAGAAAAAAATCTTTACAAAAAAAAGAGCGCTGAAAAGCGCCATGATCCACAATAATAATAGCTGACAGAGACAGAAAAAGTAATAAGTAAATAACTCTGTCCAATAATAATTAGGCCTATTTACTGTAAAATATAACAACTCTGGTGGTTTTGTCAGTCAATCTTGATTAAGAGTTATTATCACTTTTAATTTTCCATTTTATTTGGATTATCGCCATGATTATAGAAAGTATTTTCATAATCTTCAAACTTAATGGTAAATTATTTGATTCTATGATTAGGAACAGGTTGTCTCTTGTTGATATCCAAACAAATAAATTAAATTAATACTGTATTTCAAAATGGAAAAATAACATCTTTAAAAATGCAAATAAAAAATAATGTTTTCCAATTTTATAGTATCAAAACAAACTTAATCATTTTTAAATAATTCAAAGTCGGTGAACCAGGTGGGAGAAAGAGAAATCAACAGCCAATAAGTTATTCTAGTCAAGCTAGGTTAATCAGTGCTGAACCTAGGTTGGGTGCTCCAAAGTTCCATTTAAACAGATATACATGTAAATGATACACTAGGCCAGCGTTTCACAAAGTGTGGGTCGCGACCAGGCACAGGGTCATAGAAAAATTATGCCCAGGCGCAAAAAAAAAAAAAAATTGTAAAACACAAAAATTTTTTTTTTTTTACATCAGTTAGATACTAGGAATAGGACAAAGTGGGTATTTGTTTAAAAACTTGATTTTTATTAAAGAATAAAATTTGTTTTGCAAATAAATGTTTTTTTTTTTTACTAAGGTGAGTTTCGAAAAATTTTAAAACCTCATACCGGGCCGCCGTCAAAAAAGTTTGGGAAACGCTGCACTAGGTGATAAGGAATGTCTTTAAATTTTTAAAGTCTTAAAAAGAAGAAAATTCCATGAATCTCTATGTATACATATAAATTAGAGATTATTTTTAAAAAGAAATAATCATACATATAGTCGGACGTTTTTTTAACCTCCCTAAAAATAAGTTGAAGTCATTTTGCATACTGGAAGAAGCAAGGAAAATTACTGTAGCCGGAAGACTAAAGATAGAGACAAAAGTCAAGGGGAGTTCGGCTCCAAGGAGGTTCAATAAAAATTTATTTAAACCATTTGGAGAGTAGTTTGGTAGAGAAGAAGGTAATATGGACCCCCTTTGGTCGGGTTCCATATATGTGATTAAAAAATTTAGCTCTTTTCAAAAGGTCATAATACCTTTCTTCTACCCTCTTTTATAAATAAATGTAACCGATTTTTAATATCATCAGCATCGCAGATGGGGCACCCACTGAGAGGGCCTCGACCCTTTAAACTTCAACCATAAATTTCAAACGAAAAAAAAAAATTAATTTATTTTCAAAAGAATGTTCCAACCCTAAATGTTTCAAGAAAAAGAAACGAGGCTTTTAAGTTATAACTTAAATTATTAAAAATATTTTTCGCCTCTCAAGCGCATATATTTGGATTTAAATTTTCTTTTGAGGGGAGGGAGGAAGGGCTCAAGCAAGGCTCTCGGCGGCCCTAAATATTAATACACTCGCTTAATTAATTCTATATATCTTCACATACCGAAAAGACTAAAAAAAATTTTTGTATAATAAAAATCCCATTTTTTTTTACTTTCTCGTATAGAGAAAGTTATGTAATCGTAAAAAAATTCGACTTCGATATTTTGATGTTTCTCCACGTTTTAGACCTCCCTGAGTCCAAAAAAACCATTTTTGGCATTATGTCTGTGTGTGTGTGTGTGTGTGTGTGTGTGTGTGTGTGTGTGTGTAAACACGATTCCTTAAAAAACCAAAGCAGCTAGATCGATGAAATTTGGTATATGCTCCTTACACTAAAATTGTAGATTTCTATCAACTTTTGGAGTAAATACGTCACTTGGAAGTAGTACTTTACTTAAAAAGTTTTTCAAAAATTTTGAAATTTTCAATTTTTTTGTTATATTATGATAAAATACTCTATTTTAAAAAGTTTTTATTCTTTGACATTTTTTCGAAAACTGAATAGTTTTTGAAATAATCAAAGAAGAAATAGAAAATTTTCGTTAATTTTGATAAAAAAATCAAAACAAAATCATACAGGTGTCATTAAAAAAAGGGTAAATATAAACAAATGAATTTGTGAAACAAATGAATTTGTGAAACAAATGAATTTGTGAAACAAATGAAGAAAATCAAAACAAAATCATACAGGTGTCATTAAAAAAAGGGTAAATATAAACAAATGAATTTGTGAAACAAATGAATTTGTGAAACAAATGAATTTGTGAAACAAATGAATTTGTTTATATTTACCCTTTTTAATGACACCTGTATGATTTTGTTTTGATTTTTTTATCAAAATTAACGAAAATTTTCTATTTCTTCTTTGATTATTTCAAAAACTATTCAGTTTTCGAAAAAATGTCAAAGAATAAAAACTTTTTAAAATAGAGTATTTTATCATAATATAACAAAAAAATTGAAAATTTCAAAATTTTTGAAAAAACTTTTTAAGTAAAGTACTGCTTCCAAATGACGTATTTACTCCAAAAGTTGATAGAAATCTACAATTTTAGTGTAAGGAGCATTTACCAAATTTCATTGATCTAGCTGCTTTGGTTTTTATGCAATCGTGTTTACACACACACCCAGACGTAATTCCAAAAGAACATACGAGAAAGTCTCGGGGAAGTCAATCCCCATATTTTTTAACATAAATTATTTATCAATTGTTAAAAATTTTATATAAAAAGCTCAGTGGAGGATCATATACAACAGATGTTCAAATATTTTTTTTTTTATTAAAATATAGCACTAGGAAGTAATAAATTAAATTTGCAAATAATAAATAAGTTAAAAGAAAGAATACAATAGGTATAAAAATTTAAATATCTAAAGAATAAGATATTTAATATTTAAAGTTAATATCTTTAAAAAGAAATCGTGATAATTGCTCAAGAATGGACTTGAAAACAGCAAACATCCAGGCCAATGATACGTATATGAATACCTATTTATGAGTTGTTTTGGAGTTGAGCCAAAGCTTCATGACTGAGGGAAGATGTGAACGAGAGGAAAAGAGAGAGATGATGGTCCAGAGGTGAGGCTGATGACCGAGAGGCAACAAAAGCTGCATTGCAACCAACAGCAGCTCCTCTCTCTCCTCGTTGCTTGTTATCAGTGGAAATATGTGGGCCCCAGCGAGGACATTCTCTCTCTTTCACTTTGAAATCGATTCAGGATTACATCACTTAACAGCTAGTTCAAATTGTAGACGTCTTATTTAACAGCAAGATGACATTTATTTTGGATCAAATCTCAGCACACAATTTTTTTTTTTTCCTCGCTTTCCTGTTTTTATTTATATCTTTTTCTCTCTTTGATCCTTAAGGATTTTTTTAACTTGGTTTAATTTATGAAGATGATTATTTTGAATTTTTTTTTTCTTTTTTTGTATTAGAATGCATAAATTATGAGTAATAACAAATAGAAAATAGTTATCAATGCAATTTTTGGGTTGTGTTTAAATAAATGGGATACTTTTTTTTTAATGTACTTTTTTATATTAGAAGAGAAGATAGCTCCATGATCAGTCTAGGGGCGGATTAATGCAATTTTGTCGGGGGGGGAGGGGGGGTTTATTTGAGGACTTTGTCGGCATCTATGGCCATTTAGACCCATTTCCTATTTATTTAAATTGATTGGTATCAAATTCAATTGAAATTAAAGAGCGGTAATCATAATTTTTTTAGATTACTAGTTTTTATAACTTTTTGAATTTCTTCTGGGGGGGGGGGGGGCGATCGGCCCCCTTTAATCCCGCCCCTGGATCAGTCATTTATTTACTCCACATCCTAAGCGATAAAATCTATTTATATAATTCGCTAATGTCTGTCTGTCATGCTCTATTTGGGCAACTTCCCGTTGGAATTTTGAAACGAAATTTTATATGCATAAAGAGGAGCTTCTAGGGATTACAGAAAAATTATTTTAATCTCGAAATTCCTATAACTTTTGAGTTATTAATTCCTAAAGTTACGATTTCTCCCATAGGAAATGTATAGAGAAATATTTATGTATTCTTCCTATTTCTGTATTCTATGAATGCAAACTAATTCTCAAGTAGGCACTGGATTGGATTAATGATAATTTTTTTTGGATACCAAATGGCGTAAATAGAAATGTCTGGAACCCCAATATGTATAATGGAGGATATTTAGTTGAAAGAATACTAGGTTTTAAGGTAGAAACCTCACCTAGTTTGATAGCGCATTTGTCTTTGACTCTTTATTCATCTTATTCTTTAACTCCCCTGTTGGCAAGAACAAGAACGTAATTTAAACAGAATGATGGCTCAATAGAAAAACAAATATGGAAAACAAAATTATTATTCAGCTTAATAATAATTTATAGCCTGTTAAAAAATCTTTATTACTATATTCTAAAAAGTAAAGACCTAGGGGCAAGGTAGTATTTTGGAAATTATGCGAGTTCACTTGAGCTAAATAAAAAAAAGTTCTTGTCTTTAATTAAAAGAAGCAATTAGAGGATAAAAGCAGCTTAGGGAGTTGAAGACAATTCAGGTACAAATCAATTTAATGACAAAAATTTATCCAACTATCCCAATACTCTGGAGTATTTACAAAAACATATATCAGAAGTGAATTTAAAGAGGATTATTCCTAATAGGCCTATAATCATTAATTTTATGTTAGAACTGGCATGTTATAGTTACTATAGCAACGCCCCCTCCCTGCCTCAAGAGAAATACTTGGATAGAAGCAAGCCTTTACTGAGATGGGTTTCCGTTTACTTTCAGTAGGATCTATCACTATTAGAGTAGAATAATTGTTTGTCTTTAGGTGGATTTGAACTAGGATTGTCTTCAACTCCGGATTTATAAGCATTATCTTGAGTAGGCCACTGCGAAAGGGTTCTGCGTGACTAAATAAAAATATATTTTTACTTTAAATATTTTTCCAAAATAAAACTAATAATTTGTTTTTATTATTTATGAAACTAGATTCAATATTATCCATCATTGACATGTTCATATAGAAACAATTAGTGAGAACTGTAGGACTGTATTTAATGGGGTTGGAGAATAAAAACTAGCAGATTAATCGCTCCACCTGACGTCCTTTATTTGGCAGATATTTCGATGCCTTCTCACCTCACCACTATGTTTAACGCCCCTAAGACATTTGATATTAATAGACTAAGCCCACCTAATATATCCTCGCGGCACTGAAGATGATGTGTGTCTTACGCATCGAAATATCTGCCAAATAAAGGACGTCAGGTGGAGCGATTAATCTGCTGGTTTTTACTGCTGGTTTTTAATCTTCAACCCCATTATTCTACTCATCCCAGCCTACTATATAATCTACGTATTAATTATTTATTTAGATAAAAAAAAATTAAATAAATGTAATGGATTGTGAAACTCCCTATGAGAAAAATATATTTGTTTGTTTGTTTTTTAATTTTTAGGACAAGCCAGGGAGGAGCAACGGCCCCCCTGCCTCCCCCTGGCTACGCCCATGGGACCGTATAAGGTTCGTAAAAAAAGTTGCCAAAGGAAAATATATCTCGACACAAAAAATCTGGTGTGACCAGCACTATGCACAACTTTCTCTTACCGAAGGGTAAGAGAGTTGTGTGCTGTGCGCCGGTCATACAAGATTTTTCATAAAGACTTTGTAATGAAGTTGTTACAAGAAAAAAACATTCCCAATAAAAAAAAAAGACACTAATATTTTTCTGAGTGACTAATTGAATTTGTTTTTGGCAAATGTCAGTCAACCTTCTTATCCCGTTTATCTTGTTTCGAATTTCAACAAGCCTACCAAGTTGGACATTATGGGCCTGAAATGAGATCAGCCGATTTATGAACACTGATCAGAATTTTAAACATCGTCAAATCCCAAATTGGATGTCCAACTTTCGAAATCGAGTAAATATATAAAAATTTATTATTTTTTTTTATATAGGCCTGTCATTTTTTTTTTTTTTTTTTTTTTTTTTTGATAAATTACGAAATAATTTGATGATTAAAGAAGAAAATATTATAATGATAATTTGTAATGAAGAGATGGAGCTACTATAAACAACAGAAGAAAAATCATTGCCTTTGAGTAGTGAAGGTAATTGAGAACTCTCAAGTTAAATTGTTAATAATTTTTTTATATTATTCAAATTCCAATATAAAATAAAAAAAACCGACACCGTAGTTATAAAATAGTAATTTTCTTATGAAGGTGTTAACATTAAAGTGGAATGTAAAGTTAAAACATAAAAAAGAAAATTGTTTTAGTGTCGTGACAAAATATAATAAGTATCTGATGTGGCCCTCAAAATACTTTCACAAGATTAAAAATAGCTATTTTATTACATTTAGAAATTAAATTTTTGAAATTTTTTTCTCGGGCAAAACCAAAATAATGTTTTTTTTTTTTTGTAAATACAAATAATTTATCAATGACCTATGTATAATTAAATATAGGAGTAGAAAATTATTTATTTTATATGTGCGAGTTCCTGTAATAATAAAGATCTGGCCTGATTGGTCGCACCAGATTTTTTGTGTCAATATATATTTAGTTTCCGACAGTACGGTACATTCGAATGTAAAGATGTAAAATTTATAAGAATTGGAATATATTTATATTTTATTACAATGGCAACAATTTCTTCTATCTTCCCTATGAAGTACAAGAGTAAAGTATGCTTCAAACAATTTTGAGAGCAAAATGAGAATTTACATTTTAAAGAGCATCTAAAAAATAATTGATTTTTGAATTTGAAAAAAAATCGTTGGAGCAAATTTTGAGAAAAACTGAAAAACCACATCGGTAAAGTACTAGTACTCTTTGGCCGGTTTTGTTCAAAAGCTTCGTGTTACGTCCCGGGGGGGGGGAGTACCAAACTCAAATACAAAATTTCAACCTCCTAGCTCTTTTCATTCTTGAGATATTTTGTTCACAGTCAAACAGACACACAGACAGACAGAACATGTCACGAAAACCACTTTTTTAGATTCAGGGGACCTCAAAACGTGTATATCCATCAAAATCTCGACATCGAATTTTTGACATGAATCCAATACTTTCTCACTATTTATATACCATAATTACATATATACATAGGTAAGGAGAAAACAAGAAATTACAATAGTTTTTTTCTTTATTGATCAAAAGCACGATTCTTAAGATTTGAATAGATATTTTGGTGATCAACTAGGTAAAAATATCCCGTCAGCATTTATTTATCAAGTGTAGATTTATAAAACCTCTTTATAAAAAAAAGATTTATATTATATGAGGATTCTTTAAAATATTTTTCTAGGATTAGACTAAAGAGTAATAAAAGAAGAGTTAAATAGCATGAGCATATCCAACTTGAAACTGAAAGAGATAACTTCTTAAATTCAACCTCTAAAATGGAGCAGGGGAGGGGTCCATGATTGGCATGAAATAGTACACAATAACAAAAGAAGGAATAAGATTTATTAACAATAATTCTCATTTATGGCATGAATTTTCAGTTTTTTTATTTATATTTATTATTGTTTTTTATTTTTCCTTTTAACTTTGGAACTCCTTGCCCCCCCCCCCACCTCCCCCACCCTGGATACGCCCATGTTAAGAAAGTCTGTCAGCCTTTAAAGAAAAATTTAATTATATGATAAATTTATATTTTTGTATAGTGAATGCCAAAGTTAAACTCATTTGTTTTTCTATATGTGATAATTTCATTGTTTTTATAAAAGAAGATGGAAATCTCTAAAGTGAACGCACTCAGGGATAGACCATTTGTTTATTTAGTCTTGTTTTGTCCGGTCTGGGTCTCTTTGTGGCCTGCCTATTTAAAATCATCGTTTTGAGGTTCCCTGAATCCAAAAAAGTGGTTTTCGCGACATGGTCTGTCTGTGTGTTTGTGAACAAAATATCTCAAGAACGAAAAGAGCTAGGAGGTTGAAATTTTATATTTAATTTAGAGACTACCCTGGCACGTGACACGAAGCTTTTGAACAAAATTGGCCAAAGAGTACTAGTACTTTACTGATGCACTTTTTGAGTTTTTTTTTTGATTTTCTCAAAATTCGCTCTGAGGATTTTGATTAAAATTCAAAAATCAATTATTTGTTAGATGCTCTTTAAAATGTATATTCTCATTTTGCCCTCAAAATTGTTTGAAGCCCACTTTACTCTTGTACTTCAGATAGGAGAAATAGTTGCCACAGTAACAAAATAATACTCGTATTTTCCCATGTTTATAAATTTTATATCGCCCTCTGGCTTGGTGAAGTTGGTAACCCGCCTCCCTTCTATACCAAGGGTCGCGGGTTCGGATCCAGGCAGTCCGATGTTTTTATATAAGCCATTTGGATACCAAATGTAAGTGTGAATGAGAAAAAAGTGTTTAAAAAAAAAAATTATCTTGAATTCGGAAACTAAAAAAATCTGGTGTGACAAGCACAACTTTCGATTACTAGAGTTAAGAGAAAGTTGTATACTCTGGGACTAGCACGTCAGATTTGAAATTCTTTCTACAGAATCCTTTCGTTTTAGTTTTTAAATCTTAGTTTTATTCAGGGTTTTATTGAGGGTCAAACCCCTGGTGGCCATCCCTGACCTTTTTTTCCATTAACCCAAATCAATTTCCTCAAATGAATAGATTTGAAATCGTTAAATTTCCACCCTTAATGGCTCACTCAATTAAAAAAACTGATAATTCCTTCTGGGATTCAAGCCAATAAATATTTCTTTTATTATTTCAAAATGAAGGAAAGAAAAAAAAAGGATCCCTGGTCCATGTTATCCCAGGCAAATATCATTGAGATTGGGCTGTAATTTATAAGAGAGAGGAAAAAAAAAACATACTAATGGAGGTCGGAATTGGGACCAATTGGCATCAGCCCCCCTGGAGTGCTGGGCGACTTTTAATTATAGCCAGAGACATGTGTCCAAGGGCGAAGGGCGCAGCCAATTAGCCCCAAGGGAGATGAATGGACCGACCTACCTGCTCTTCCGGTATTTTTATTGCAAATCATGTATTCTATTATCCAAAGAAAAAAAAGAAAACCCCCAACATATAGTAAGAAGCATTGCTTTTTGTCCACTTTATTTTGGAAAGTTTGGTTCAGAAATTTAGTTTTTCTTATTCCAAATAAGCCTTCTTTTTTTTAACACTCACACCTTTTTTCTCATTCACATTCACACAGTCTTTTCGGCAACTCAGGCCATGTAAGACTTTTACGATATCCGTTATTGATTAATATACATATTGGGGGTCCAGGCATTTTTATTTAAGCCATTTGGTATCCAAATAGCTTAAATAAAATCATCGGACTGCCTGGGGCCCGAACCCGCGACGTTCGGTATAGAAGGTAGGCACGCTACCAACTACTCCAAGCCCCGTGGGCCAAATACGCCTTAATTTAAATTTAAAAATCCTTGGCGATTGTTGTTCATTTTCATATTTTTGATTGAAGGATCAGGATGTCATTCGCCGCTCTTAGATCTTGGTGAGTAACTATATATTATATTATTACGCCAAAAAAATGCTGAAATAAAAATAAAATCGAGATTTAAAAAGGTTGTGATTTTATTTAAAATACATATATATTATCCATATATATAAATAGTTACTCACCAAGATCTAAGAGCGGCGAATGACATCCTGATCCTTCAATCAAATATGTGAAAAAGCCTTAATTTAAGCAATACTAGTAAAAACTCTGGCCATACCGGCTAATCCGGCGTGTTGAAAAGGAATATTGCAACAAAAAATAGGAGTAATTTAAGAAAACAAGTGTCATTACAGATTTTGTCAAGATGTATGCATATATACTGTGTATATATATATTTTCTTTATTTCGGAGCGTATAGAGGCTAACAAGTTTGCGCAAAAATCACAGAAATAACGCCTTCATCAGAGCCACATTAACTGGAATACAATTACAAATTTTATAATTAGTATTGGAAGTTCTTTCAATATAGCTGGTTAATTAATGTAGTAGAATGAGAATAAAAAGAGAGAGCAGCTAATTATATTTTATTTTATTATTCCCTCAGTGCTGACGTTTCGGCATTATGGTTGTCATAATAAATTTCAACATTTCAACTATATTAAACATTGTTGGTCGATTTTATTTACAAATATATATAGGCGAGATGTTTTTCAATGGTAAAGTCTGCGAGTAAAATTCTATGTGACTGTTCTATCGAGTTTGGTTTATGAATTCACTCCAGGCACACCTGATTTTTTTTATTATACCGTCATACATGTAGCCAGTTTTGAGAGATGGAAATAAAATTTTTTTACCTCATATGGACTTTGTTTAATTTTTATTTTTTTGCATTTCCTTCTTACTATAAATTTAATTTAATTATTTTTATCCCCCTGAAATATATATTCCTTTGGTTGTCAATTTTTTAACCATGCTGAATGCATATGTTTGTGTGTGTGTGTGTGTGTGTGGTGGCGCTGTCAGTCCTCTCTAGACTTGCTAGTTCGCGCCGGTTTCATCCCGCGTTTTTATTTCTCCCTCGGATCCGTGTTCTTTTTAACGTTTCGTTATTATTTAAATAGTATTTATTTATTTGTGTTATTCATTTAGTTATATAATAATTTGTTATAGTTTTATTTTTATGTGTGTGTTGTGAATTCAAAGTGATTTTCCTGCATTTGACGACCTGGGCCTGTTTGACTGCAAATTCAACTTTTAAAGGTAGAATTCATTCAATTCCTTGAAAAATATTTAATTATTTTCACTTGTTTTTACGTTTATAATAAATATAATAATCAAATTTTGATGTTAAATGTGATTAAAAAATGACAGGTGAGGTTAGTAAATCTTTAAAAAAAAAGTCATTTTTTTATATATTTATTCTAAAAATGATTTGATTATCAAACATTAATAATCTTTTACATATTATCAATTAAATAATAATGCCCAAGTGCTCAAACTCGGTTTAATTAAACAGATTTGCAAGTGTTTTGTGTGTCATTTTTTCATCTGCTAAAATCTAATTCAGCATAAAATCGAGGGTCTTTCTGTCAATTTTGGTTTAGGTATCTATTCTAGTTAGTGAATAATTAAGATAAAATCTCTTAGGCAATTGTTTTATTCTTATTTTGCTAGGTACATGGCCTGCTATTATGATCTCTTTATGATTGCATTTTATAGATATACTTGTCAAATTTAGTTTGTCAATCTATTCTATTAATATTCCTGGAGTCATCAAATAAATAAGATGAATTCCAATCACTTGTTCATTCCATTTATCGAATGAAAACTCGTTTATTTTTATTATTTGTCTTTCATTTTCTAAATTATCTAACTATCTATCTATCTATCTACTAAAGTTATAGAAATATTTATTTACTTAAATATTATTATTATTTTCAAGAGTGTTTCTTTTCATCTACCGCACACTATCTTTGCTCTTTTACATGTGATTATTTCACTGTTTAAAAAAAATTACACTTTTATGATTCTAGGCTTTGAAATTCCAACAAAAATGTTTATCTTTTTTGATTAATTATAAAAACAATGAAATTATCACATGTAGCAGCCTTTAATTTTGTTACTCTTTACACGAATATCTTTATATATATAAAATAATTTTTTCATTATTCAAAAATTATTTGACTCTGGCGATTCTAGGATCATTAAAGACAGTGGGCTCCCGGGATTTTGTCAAGGGGAAGGGAATCTTGAAATCTTTGATGTAGGAGAAGTGAGTGCAGAGATAATGGGGCATTAAAGGGGGCATAGTACATTTAATTGGGGGTCGGGCACTTCTGAGCACCTTTCCTATGACCGCGAGCGTCCACGTCTTTTTTTAATATTACTCTATCAAGGAAGGGTTGCAGTCATTTCTTTAATAGTTTTTTGCCCTAGATAGAGGCATCTTAAAATTATTTCCATCAGGTGGGAGATTTCCATTTAGATGCAAATAATTTTTAGATATTTTAATTTGAAGATGACCGAAACGTTGTCTCTAATAAACTTTTGGTTGCCAATCTCTCTCTGTCTGCAATCCTTTCTTGAAAAAGCCCAACAGCCATAACAACAACAATTTTATTTAAGAAAAGTCTCAGGGTTCATTAATCATAATTGGACCCTGTTACGCATTAGTGTGTCAAGCGCCAGGTACCGAGATTTGAGAAAATTAACATTAAAGTTTTTTGTTTTGATTAGATTATATATAATTCTTTTTTTTTGTCAATTGTGCAAGTAACATTAAATATAAATTTTTTTAGGACGTGTTTCATAAAAAATACTATTAATTATAGCATTTGAAACAATATTCCGTGCTTAACTCAATTTTTAATTTTTTGGTGCTTGACACACTAATGCATAACAGGGTCTATTTAACCATGCTGAATGCATACGTGTGTATGTGAGTAGAGAGTAGCTATGCGTGTGTGTGTGTGTGTGTGTGGGCGCTCGCAGCGCTCTCTAGACTCGAGCAATTCGCGCCGGTTTCATCCCGCGTTTTTATTTCTCCCTCGGATCCGTGTTCTTTTAAACGTTTCGTTATTATTTAAATAGTATTTATTTATTTGTGTTATTCATTTAGTTATATAATAATTAGTTATAGTTTTATTTTTATGTGTGTTGTGAATTCAAAGTGATTTTCCTGCATTTGACCACCTGGGCCTGTTTGACTGCAAATTCAACTTTTTAAGGTAGAATTCATTCAATTCCTTGAAAAATATTTAATTATTTTCACTTGTTTTTACGTTTATTATAAATATAATAATCAAATTTTAATGTTAAATGTGATGAAAAAATGACAAATGAGGTTAGCAACCTGTTTTTTTTTTTTTGAGAAAAAATTCCATTTATGAAGCAAAAAAATACATGTTTCAAAAGATTTGTCCATGGGGATGGTCCAGGGGTGGCTGGAAAAATTAGGTTTATTAAAAAAAAAAAGGGAGGGAGGCTTATCGGGGTTTTATTATCTTCTCATATATTAAAGTAGCCGACTTGCTATCCATCCATTGTCTAAAAATAAAACCTCATTATGACGTCACCCATTCTGAGAAACAATTAAATCGAGCAAAAAATAATATTAAAAAAAAAAAAAACAAAATTATTTTATATTTTTATTATATTCATCAAATTAATAAAAATATAAAAAAAAACTGAATTACATCAGCAAAGTGTACTTCAAACAATTTTCACAAAATATTACTGATATACTTTTTTGAAGGGTATCTAAATTATAATTGATTTATATGAATTTTATTCTTAAAAGAAAAAGATGTTACCATGGCAACCATTTCTCATATCTTTCCTAAGATGTACAAGAGTAAAGTGGTCTTCAGAAGACAGTGGCGGATCCAGAGCAAGGGCGTCCGCAGGATTTTTGCAGGGGGGGGGCAAGTCACTTCCAGAGAAGTTAAAAAAAAACGTATTTTGATATTAATAATGTTATACATCTCTTAGTATTTAAAGCTTTCTCACCGCGGCAAGGTGGATGTATACTGTGAAAGGTTTTTTTGTATTTTTTTTGTTTTATACATTTTTTTGTATCATTTTAATTTTCCAGGGGGGCAGTGCCTGGTTGCCCCCCCTGCGGACGCCCATGATCCAGAGGTGTTTCTCGGGGGGAGGGTAATCTGGAGTGACTGGTCGCACAGCACACCTTTTTTTCTTAAATTCGGTAATTTTAAGGCGCATTCTGTACTTGTTTGCCAGAATATAAATACAAATCAAATTTCTAAGTATTAATTTTTAAAATTTTACATTGAAAATACATTTTTTTTTCCAAAAAAAGT
The DNA here is from genome assembly GCA_023213315.1 of Euborellia annulipes. Lineage (NCBI taxonomy): Eukaryota > Metazoa > Arthropoda > Insecta > Dermaptera > Anisolabididae > Euborellia > Euborellia annulipes. Next base: position 6,875 of record JAKCPI010019767.1, on the reverse strand, counting down.
ATTTTTTTTTTTCAAATCTCAGGGGGGGGTAATTACCCCCTTTACCCCCCTTGTATCTGCCCTTGTCAGAAGATTTCAACGGCAAAATGAGAATATACATTTTAAAGATCATCTAAAAAATAATTGATTTATGAATTTTAATCAAAATCGTTGGAGCAAATTTTGAGAAAATCGAAAAAAACTGAAAAAGTACATCAGTAAAGTACTAATACTTTTTGACGGATTTTGTTTAAAAGCTTATTTACACGAGTTCGGAGGGTGCCTAACTTAAATATAAAATTTCAACCTCCTAGTTCATTTCCTTCATGGTCAAAAATTTCCACACACACACACAGACCAATTTGCTGGACCCTCTTTTTGGATTCAGGGGACATCAAATCATGTATATCCATCAAAATCTCGACATCGAATTTTTGACATGATCGCAATACTTTCTCTATAAAAGAAAGTAAAAATCTACACACACCTAATTTATTTCAAATGAATTGGATAACTATCAATTGAAATAAATAGGGACGGGGTCTAAATGACCTCAGATGCCGAAAAAGACATTAAACAAATTATTTTTTGACGACTTTAGTCTTCAAATGTACAAAAATTAAGGAGGAATTTCAGTTACAAAAAAAAATGATCATACCTTTATATGCACTTGTTAGATATTTACATAACACAGGCAGTTGATTAATTATATCCATGCTAAAATTCAACAACTTGTTCGTATGTTGTATGATATTCTTGTAATTGAATCATTTAATTTTAACCCAAAATAAAACAAAGCAATCTCTCCCAACTCGCAACTCCTTCCAACTGCCACGCGTTTAAGGAATAAAAAATCGGTTTGAATTCCGAGCGATGCCGAGATGAGCCGAAGAAATTACACGTGGGTGTGCGAATTTTAGAAAATCACAATACAATTTTTAAACAGCGGCGTAACTAGCCTTTGGGCCCAGGGGGGGGGGGGGGGACGAAGCTCAACTGGACGCCGTTTTTCAAGTTGTAATATATTTTTAAAAGAAAACTATCAATTTTTTTAGACAATCTATGGAAAGAAGATGATAAATTCCCTAGGGCGTCGGTATCAAGGAACGTCAAATCGCCTGGAGCGGGGGGGGGGGGCGAGCTCCCCTTTCGCCCCCACCTATTTACGCTGTTTGTAAACATTATTATAAGCTGGAGATTTTATAATAGGAAAGAATTAATACAATTAATATTAGGCAATTATATTTTCTAGAAGGGGGCCTTCTATGACGACCTCTGCAACTGATAGCCTAGCAATAATGTAGAAGCAAGGTGGTTTTTGACTCCCGGAATGTTACTTTTTTTTTTAAACACTCTAAGGCAGTGTTTCCCAACCTTTTGAAGTCCAAGGCACCCCAAAGGTACTTTGGAAATAACATTACACTCTAGGGGCACCCTTCCTTTTTTTCCCCCTAGCAAAACGAAATATTTCCTGCTCTCCGGAAAATTTTTCCCCTTACGTGAAAATCATTTTACCTTTTTTTTAGGGACACGAAATTTTTGCCGCCCTGGCAAGAAATATTTCCTGCCCTGCCAAAAATTTTTCCTTTGTTTTGTCCGCCTCTTTATTTGTATTTTTATTTTCTAAATATCTCGCGGCACCCCTTAGACATTCTCGCGGCACCCCTTGGGCTTCTCGCGGCACCCTTGGGCACTCGATTGGGAATCACTGCTCTATAGGCCTCTCCTTTTACATGTACCACTGTAAGTGGCGAGGAGTTAGGCCGACCAGGATTCAAGAGCGGATCCAGAGGTGTTTCTCGGGGGTAATTTGGTGTGACTGGTCGCACAGCACACAATATTTTCTTAATTTCGGTAATTTAAAGGCGCATTCTGTACTTGTTTGCCAGAATATAAATACAAATCAAGTTTTTAAGTATTAATTTTTAAAATTTTACATTCAAAATAAATTTTGTTTCGGAAAAAAAAGTATTTTTTTTACTTTCTCTTACCTATGTATATATGTAATATATATATAGAGAGAAAGTATTGCGATCATGTCAAAAATTCGATGTCGAGATTTTGATGGATATACATGTTTTGAGGTCCCCTGAGTCCAAAAAAATGGGTCCCGCAAATTGGTCTGTGTGTGTGTGTGTATGTATGTGTGTGTGTGCGTCTGTATGTGTGGACAGATTTTTAGCATGAAGGAGTTGAGCTAGCGGATTGAAATTTTATATTTAACTTAGGTACCTTTCCCACACGCTCAAAATAAGCTTTTGAACAAAATCGGCCAAAAAGTACTAGTACTTTACTGATGTACTTTTTCAGTTTTTTCGATTTTCTCAAAATTCCCTCCAAGGATTTTTTTAAAATTCAAAAAATCAATTATTTTTTAGATGCTCTTTAAAATGTATATTCTCATTTTGCCGTTGAAACCTTCTGGAGACCACTTTACTCTTGTTCTTTTAGCATGAAGGAATTGAGCTACCGGATTGAAATTTTATATTTAACTTAGGTACCTTCCCACACGCTCAAAATAAGCTTTTGAACAAAATCGGCCAAAAAGTACTAGTACTTTACTGATGTACTTTTTTCAGTTTTTTCGATTTTCTCAAAATTCCCTCCAAGGATTTTTTTAAAATTCAAAAAATCAATTATTTTTTAGATGCTCTTTAAAATGTATATTTTCATTTTGCCGTTGAAATCTTCTGGAGACCACTTTACTCTTGTTCTTCATAGGAAAGATAGAAATGGTTGCCATGGTAACGGAATTTAAATCTTTTTCTTTTTATTAGATTAAAAATCAATTATTATTTAAATTCCCATTTATTTGTGTCTTTAATTGCTTAGGAGAAAACATATATATCTCTCTCTCTCTCACTTGCAAACATTATCGCCTCTTACCGAAGGGTAAGAGAAGTTGTGCTGTGCGCCAGTCACACCAGATTTTTTTTTTTTTTTCAAATCTCGGAGGGGGAGTAATTATCCCTTTTTACCCCCCCCCCTTGTATCTGCCCTTGCCAGGATTTCAAGTGCTGCGGTGGGACAGGTACTCATGGCTCCTGTTATTCCTATGCAAGTCATTCTTTGCAATTTTTGCAATTTAGCTTGAGTTGTTCTTTCTTCTACTTTTGGCCACCATACCACAGATGCATATGTGACCATGGGTCCTATTATCGTCGGTCAAGTACATCAGTAAAGTACTAGTACTTTTTGACTGATTTTGATCAAAAGGTTATTTTCACGCCTCAGGGGGATGTGTAACTTAAATATAAAATTTCAACCTCCTAGCTCTTTTCGTTCTTGAGATATTTTGTTCACACACAGAGAGACCATGTCGCGAAAACCACTTTTTTAGATTCAGGGGACCTCAAAACGTGTATATCCATCAAAATCTCGACATCGAATTTTTGACATGAATCCAATATTTTTTCTCTATATATAGAGGTAAGAGAAAGTAAAAATATGTTTATTTATAAGCAAAAAAAGAAACCTAACAAAATTGGTTCGTCTTTAATCCCCTTTTCCTCTTCCCCTCTCTACTTTTCATTGGTGGAAAATGTGAATTAATTTACAAATTAATCAATGAGATATTGAAAGAGAAGAGAAGAAGTAGAAGAAGAAGCGACTTTTAATTAAATGTAAATGTTCTTGTTTGTCTGTCTGTGTGAATAAACCAAATTTAATTTAAAGCGGAAAAACAGAGAAATTTTGATTTCAAATAGAAAATTACATTAAGAGTGAAAATCTGCATACACAAATGAGTGAGAGAGTGAAAGGGATGGGGGGGGGGGGGGAGAGAGAAACCCCATTAAACAAATTAAATTAATATAGAATTTAGGAAATTCTCTTAAAAGTATTTGTAACACAAATCTGATGTTTTTTTTGTTAGCATGATTTCTATCTCTGGAGAACATGGATGATACCGTACATTGACTTATATAGACGTTTCGTTTGTTTTTATATGTCTTCATCAATACATGACAATCCCCCTTCCCCTTCATTTGAACGGGAGATTTACTTTGTCTTTACCTTGTGATTATATACAAACAAAAAATTGAAATTTTTACTTTCTCTTACCTTTATATGTATATACTAGTCGCAAAGCCCCCCTTCGGCGGGCTTTTCGCCTAGCCGGAGGGCTGCGCCCCCTTGCTCGCCTTCGGCGGGACTCTCACAAACATACACAAAAAATTTCATCAAAGTCGTTTAGGAGGAGTTCAGTCACATACACACGTACAGAAGAATTATATATGGACCCTGTTATGCAATGGTGTGTCAAAGACCAAACATCGAGTTTTGAGAAAAACAACATTAGTTTTTTGTTTTCATTGGATTATATATAATTTTTTTTGTCAATTGTGCAAGTAATATTAAATATAAATTTTTTTAGGACATATTTCATTTAAAATCAGTGGCGTATTCAGGGGGGGGGGGCAGGGGGGCCGGGCGCCCCCCTTTCTAAAATCTAAAAAAAAACATAAATAATTGAAAAAATCTCTAATATTTACGAATTTTGTATTAAAATTATTTTTTATTTCAAGAAAAAAAAAATTTATTTTATTTGTTTTTATATCTCATTAAAATTTGTCCACTTTAAGTTTCTTGGAGAGGGGGGGGGGGTTCTCCCCCGGGTGTTCATAAAACTTTTGGGCCCCCCCCCCCCCCCCAAGCAGAAATCCTGGCTACGCTACTGTCCAAAATACTATTATAGCATTTGAAACAATATTCCGTGCTTAACTCAATTTTGAATTTTTTTGGTCTTTGACACACCATTTCATATCAGGGTCCATATATGAAGAAGATATAAGATATATATATATATATATAAAGTATTAGATTCATGTTAAAAATTCGATATCGAGATTTTGATGGATATACACGTTTTGAGGCTTTCTGAATAAATTAAAATTTACTCCTTCAACTTATATGACAATAAAAATGAGCAGAATTGTCAAAAATAAGTACAGTGAGCGCCACAATTAAGTCCCCACCTGGGAGCCTTAAGTATATATTATGGGTAGTATATAGTGCCTTAAGTATATGGTATATAGCGAAAAAATTTTAAATTTGATAAGGTAAAATAAAATAATCTGTTTGAGATTTTATTTTCCTATCATATACTATACCATATACTGTACTTAGGGTCTGTAGCTCTCAGGTGGGGACTTAATTGTGGCGCTCACTGTACAATTCTGCTTGCCCTGAAGATACACACAGTCTTCTCAACAACTTAGGCCATATAAGACTATACGATAACCATTATAATGAATATATATATAGGGCTCCAGTCATTCATTTGGATACCAAATGGCTTAAATAAAATCATCGGAATGCCTGGGATCCGAGCCCTCGACCCTTGGTATACAAACAAGGCAGGCGCGCTACCAACTACGCCAAGCCCGAGTGCTAATGTAACTTAAATCCATGTTTTGTTCTTAACAATTAAATTGTTATGTATTATAGTTTTGAAATAAAAAATAATTTTTGCATTTCACAGTTTTTAATTGTTGTAGAATCATATTAAAAATCATCCTATCACTGGTCTGTAATTCCCTCATTTTCGAATTTTTTTTTCCAAACTCAAAAAAGTTGGGAACCAGTAGTTAATTTTAATCAAACAAGACATAAACTATGACTTGGACAAAAAAAAAAAACAACTTCGAAAATAAGTTCAATAAGAGAAAGTAAAAAAAAAAAACAAATCGATCAACTCAGCAGAGATTTTTTTTTCGAGAATCCAGCCTTATACTTAAATATCCGAGTTTGGGGTGGTGGGAATGGGAGATGATATTAAATTTTTTATGAAATATAATAATGACGACATTAGATGAACCAATAATATTCAATAAAAAAAAAAAAAAAAAAAAAAATTTCAATTTATCCAAAAAGCTAATATTAATTTTTATTCCCTCCATTCCCATAAAATTCCATTTTATTATTATATATTTTTTAGTAAATAAAACATTCATTATTATTATTATTATAGTTTGTTTCCATTTTAATATCTATTTTTTGTTTTCATATTCGTTGACAACCGATTGAGTGTGATATTAATATCAAATATATTTTTTTTTTTTTATTTCGAACGTAAATATTATTTTAGTGTGTAGTTAAGAAGGGCGTAAATAGGAATTGATTGCACTTTTATTACAAGTGGGGATTAGTTCCGTTTTTTTAGGGTGACTCTCTCTCTCTTCACATGTCGTATTTTCCACTTTGAGTTGAGCTCTTATTTTCAGCTTTGATTTTTTCGGTTTTTTTTTTTTAAGCATCCCCCTTTGGGGCAGATGTGTTGGAAGCGATTGCTAATCTTTGTCGGCCTCAGGCCTCTCCGAAAAAAAGGGCAGGCAACTTGTCTACTCAAAGTGTGAGACACTGTAAATCATGGCTCTGTTTAGTATATGTGAAAGAGAGAGAGAGAGAGAGAAAAAAGACCACTTTTTGATAGGCGTGAGAGAGGTACAAAGAGAGGGACCGAAACGTTTGGCAACTTGGACGTTAGATATATAAAACACAACACAACACATACAATCATTGGTAAAGGAATTTATATTTGCAACAAATATTATCGGTTATTTGTAAACGAACCTCTGAACCTTAGTATCCAAGAGGCAAGAGACTCTCACTGTGCCTTGGCCCAGGGGAAAGTGCCTTCATTTTACTCTTTGTACCTCTATATATATGAGTAATATATAGAGAAAGTATTGGATTCATGTCGAAAAATTCGATGTCGAGATTTTGATGGGATATACACGTTTTGAGGTCCCCTGAATCCAAAAGTGATTTTCGCGACATGGTCTGTCTGGGTTCAATTTAAAGCATGAAGGAATTGAGCTAGGAAGTTGAAATTTTATATATAAGTTAAACACCCACCTATGGCGTGAAAATAAGCTTTTTATCAAAATCAGCCA
>JAKCPI010019766.1:0-123440 GCA_023213315.1 Euborellia annulipes | reverse complement strand
CCCAAGATTCGATTCTAGTTTACAAATCTAACTTAAGAAATCTAACTTTTTTTTAATTTTTATAAAATCACCTGTCATCTGAGCTTAACAATACAAGTTCTTCATAACTTATTAATGACAAGAGATTTTATAAAAATTAAAAATTTAAAAATTATATATATATATATATATATATATTTTAAAAAAAGAAAGATTACAAAAGTTTGAGATTTTTGCAAACAAGAATCGAATCTTGGGTTAAAAATAAAAAAATAAATAGTGATAATAAAACGGAAGAATAGCAAAATATGAATATAATCTCTAGTTAATTTATATATTAAAAAATTATGACAAAATACAAAATCAATGACTATAATATAAAAAATAAACAGCACAAATGGAAAAGATAGTTGTATAACAAACTTAAAATTTTAATATCAAAACATAGTTTGCTCAAGATTAGAAATACTACTAATTATTAAAGTAGGTGGAAAAAATAAAGTGATCAAAATAATAAACTTACCAAATAGCAAAGCGAAATGATGTTGAGTTATTTGGATTAGAAGAGTCTGCTGCATAATGACATCTTGGAAGGTATTCTAAAATAAAATAAAAAATATATATATAATTATCATAAAAGAGAAAGTATTTAATTTGTAAGTTAATAGAAAATTCAATGGATTAAATCTTACCATTTTAATGATATTTAAACATTCTGCGTTTTCTTTGAAATAATCAGTCATAAAACAGAATAAGATTCATCTTCTTTTTTTTTTTTGGATAGATAATTCCATTTCCCTTAGGTATCATAAAGAATAAAAAAAATGCAATTAGATTGCAATTATTTGACATATATATATATATATATTGATCGATGGATGTTGTTTTCTCTCAGAGCTCCAATGATATCAGTTGAAGTCAAATTCTTTGGACGAAATCACATCTAAAATTAAAAATATCAACATTAATAAACACATAAATATTAAAATTATGAGTGTTAAAAGATATTAAAAAAAAAGGCAGGATAGATTCAATTAAAATCTGCTTGAAATGACACTTAAAAATTTCAAAAATAATTTATAATATGAAATGCTTCTAAACTAAAATATTGCATAAAATATTTCAATATAATTATGAATTGGTTAATCTCTAGATAAAGGGTCAGATAATGTTTAATCCCTATTCACTATCCATTATCTGTCTCTTCTTCTAAAGTTCAACTAGGAATTATTATTTTTAAAAATTCATTAAATAATATGGTTAACAAACTCAGAAGTATTCGAAATAATAAAAATAATTTAAAAGAAAACACATTATTTTTTATAACATAATTGAAAGTGAAAAAAATTCATTTTGCAAAGGTGAATTATTATTGATAGTGAATGAATTAATAAAACGAATAATCTTATTTAATCTATATAATTTGCATGTCAAAATTAAATTAAAAATGAAAATAAAACGATTGAAAGAAATGAAATATTAAAAAATAAGAATAAAATTTGTCAGTCAGGCAGACAGAGGTTATTCTGTTGAATCACGAGTTTATAATATTTGTAATGTTTTATTTAATGAATTTATTGAAAATAATAATTCTGAACCAATTAAACAAATATTTAAATGCATTACTGACCTTATAAATGAAAATAGATGAGATGAAATAATAATAAATTAGTCGATGTGATGACATTTGTGAGTCGAGACTTGCTGCTGGGCAAAGTCATGGAAGAGATAAAGAGACGCGCCATTCGATCTCCTTTTCAAGGCGGCCAAAGAGGCTTCGATGTTTTATTACTATTTGGGAAAAAAATTATAATTAAAATAAAGATAATTGGTCGAACTGGAGACGTGGAGGCCGATTTGGGTCAAGCTAGGGGAGGGAAGAGTGGAGATAAAGTGCATGCTGGCCAGGGGAGACCCAAGCCAAGCATAGCGGCTGATGTCTAGCCTAGCAGCCAAGCCTGGCAGCTGATGCCTAGCAGCCAAGCCTAGCGGCTGATGTCTAGCAGCCAAGCCTGGCAGCTGATGCCTAGCAGCTTAAACTAGGAAAAATCATATGGATTAGCAAAAAAAAAAAAAAATAATAATATGAAATTAGATAGATTAGTGTGATAAAAAAAATGCATAGAAAAAAATAAATTAATCAATTATTAAATCAATTCTCTAAAGTTAGATTTAAAAAAATACATTACTCATGATTAATGAAATTAAAATTAAGTAGGATGGCGCGCTGGAGAAAAGAGTTGTTGAAATAAAACTTGTCTATACTTTTTCAGGGCTAACGATGGATGTGTCCCTGCCCGGGCCTTCCCCCCCTCCCGCGCAATTTCTTCTTTTATTTCATTTATTTTTAAAATGATATATTTTTATTTTTAATATCTTTAATTAAAATTAAGTATTCTTTTTTTCTTTTTTCCTTTTTATTCCTCTTTTTTTTTTTTTTTTTTTTTTTTTTTTTTTTTTTTTTTTTTTTTTTTTGTTTTTCTTTTCTTTTTTTTTTTTTCTTTTTCCCCCCTTTCTTCTCCCCCCCTGATGGCCCTTTGTTTTGGCCATAAAAGGGCGTTCATCAAAACCATGTCTCTTCATCTGTTGATTCAGATATATATATATATATTTTAGAAAACATTTAGATATAGAAGAATTTTTCTTTTCTTTTATGTGCCGTTTTTTTTGTTTTTTTTTACCCTCAATCCTTAATTTTTCAGAATGGTATTTTGTCAGAATTTTAAATTAACTAGAGATTATATTTAATGCCTTGCTCTTTTCCCGTTTTATTGTCACTTTTTATTTTTAACCCAAGATTCAATTCTCTTTTGCAAATCTCAAATTTGAGATATCTACCTCTATTTTTAATTTTTATAAAATCACCTGACATTTACAATACAAAGTCTTCTCTTATTAATTACAAGAGATTTTATAAAAATTAAAAATAGAGACAGATTTCTAAAGATTGAGATTTGAAAAAGAGAATTTACCCTCTATTTTTATAAAATCTCTTGTCATTAATAAGTTATTTGGAAACGAGAAATGAATCTTGGGTTAAAAATAAAAAGGGGGGGGGGGAAGAAAAAACATGTGATAAATATAATCTGAGAAAAATAACCCTTTTCCAACTTTCAATTCTGAGGGTTCAAGAATTGAGGGAAAAGGGACAGAAAAGAAAAGAAAAAGCAAAGAAAAATTATTCTAAAATCTCCAATTAAGGAAGAAGAGTGTTATTGATGGCCTCACCATGCCCAACCAAACCAAAGACACACCCCTCTTTCCCCCTGACAAAAGTATAAGCAAGTTTTTTTTTCCACCCCTTTTTCCCCCAGAAAAATAAAAAGAATATTAACTAGGTATAGCCTTGTTTGAAAAGGATGGAATTTTTTTTAATCAATGCTCAAATAGACTGTTCATTAGCCACTCAATATGTCGTTTATGATAGGAAGTTTGCGAGATATGTTTGTGATTGGGCAAAATTGCACCCCCTGGAGTCGAGCCCGGACCTCTACGCTTTCGCGGCGAGTATACTACCCTTATCCTAGGGCGCCGGCCTAAACCAAAAAGAATATAATCTCTAATTAATTAATATATTAAAAAATTCTGACAAAATATCAAATTAATGACTGTAATATAAAAAAACAGACAGCACAAAAGGAAATGAAAATTTCTTGTATAACTAACAAAATATCAATATCAAAACGTTTCTAATTATATATATATTAGAAAACGATGAAACTTACCATGGAAATGGAGTTATTGTCTATATATACACTCACGAGCAAAGAAATGGAATCACTCTCTTTTCATTGATTTAATGATAATTTTTATTTCTTTAAAATTTATAAGAAATTTAAATCTAACAAAGTAATGATGTCTTCGTAAGGGAGATGATTCCATTTCTTTGCTAAATGTTCTAGAAGGTTTACGCGACCGGGGCGTATGCGAAGATAGGATTTCTCGTTTCAAGTCGCGTTAAAAATATGAAGAGACAAGGGTGAAGACCGTTATGTCATATAGCCGTAACGAAAGGGATGTATCTATCGTTAATCCAAAAAAGGTCGGTGAAAAAAAAATTGACAAGTTTTAAACAATTCTCTTCTCCTGCAATTTTGATATTCCTTCATAGAGAGCTAGAAATTTCCTTCTTTATAGTAAATGTTAGTGAAAAAAATAAAAACATCAAAATAAACAACTTACCAAATAGCAAAGCGAAATGTGTTGAGTTATTTGTATTAGAAGAGTCTGCTGCATAATGACATCTTGGAAGGTATTCTAAAATAAAATAAAAAATATATATATAATTATCATAAAAGAGAAAGTATTTAATTTGTAATTTAATAGAAAATTCAATGGATTAAAGCTTACCATTTTGATGATATTTATTCAACTTGCATTTTCTTTGAAATAATCAGTCATAAACCAGAATAAGTGTCGTCTTCTTTTTTTTTGGATAGATAATTCAAATTCCCTTAGGTATCATAAAGAATAAAAAAATGCAATTAGATTGCAATTATTTGGCATATATATATATACACCCCGTTTCATAACTATAGGTACACTCGTTTTTTTCGTTTAATACTGGTTAATTTCAAAATGTAACTTTAATTTCACTTTTGAAAATAAAAAATAAATAAAATAAAAGCTATTAATGATTTAAATTATTAATAAAAACTATTATTATTAAATTAAATCAAATAATATCAATTTTCATCTGTTTCATAACAATAGGTACAGTAGATTTTTTTGTGCATTTAATACACTAATTCACTTTAATAATTCGTGGGTCCTCCTTTCTTTTCTCCAATGGCATGAAGTCGTCTTGGCATACTATTAATTAAATTGTTCAGATCATTTTCTAAAGTCAAACTTTGCCAAGCTCTTTGAATAGCCATTTTTAGGGAACTGATTGATTGAAATTGTCTGTTATTTGCATAAACAATTTTTACTAGTTTTCCCATAAGTTCTCGATTGGGTTTTGATCAGGTGAACAGGCTGGCCAATCTAAAACTTGAATGTTTTTATTGGTCAACCATTGTTTTGTGGCTTTACTGGAGTGAATGGATGCGTTGTCCTGCTGGAAAATCCAATCTTCATCTTCATATTGTTTTAAGAACTGCAGCAAATTTCTTTCCAGCACATTAATATACTCTTTACTGTCCATTCTCGTCGATGGGAAAGCTAACGGTAGGGTTCCGCGTGAAGAGAAGGCTCCCCAAACCATTAGACTTCCTCCTCCAAAATTTCTTTTAGAAAAGTACCGGGGCTCTTTTCTCAGGTCCCTCCAGTAATAGTGAAAACTATCTGGACCATCTAAATTGAACTTTTTTTCATCGGAAAATATAACCTATAATATAATTTATAAAATTATATATGATTTGTGTTTAAAAAAAAAAATTAAACTGTTTTGAACTCTCACCTTAGTCCAGTCTCAACCAAGATTTCTTAAAGCAAACTGGCGTCTGACTTCCCTATGGGCAGGTGTAAGTCGTGGAGCAGGTTTGAGACCTTGGCTTAGTAAATATTCAGTGCCTCGAATCACACGATAAACTGTGGATTTCGAGACATTTAGATTTAAATCCGACTTCAAATCATTCAAGCTTCTAATGTTGTTGCTTGCTGCTCGAATTATCCGGCGTTCATCTCGCTTAGATAACTTCTTTTTTGGTCCTCCTCTTTTGAGTGAACCATATGCATCCGGATTATGAAGGAATTGCCAAACAACATTGTGACTTCGACCAATTTTTCTTGCAATGTTTCTAAAAGAATATCCTTCTTCTCTAAATGCAAGATCCTTTTTCCTCACTAGTAAGATATGTACCACGAGGCATTATAAATAATTAGTAATTAAAGAATAAATTATGTGATAATTACAAATTCAGACTGTTTATTCTGAGAATATAAGCAATTATTGCGTTATGTACATATAGTTATGAAACACGTGAATATTGATATTATTTGATTTAATTTAATAATAATAGTTTTTATTAATAATTTAAATCATTAATAGCTTTTATTTTAATTATATTTTATTTTAAAAACAGAAATAAGAGTTTAATTTTGAAATTAAAAAGTTTTAAACGAAAAAACCGGTGTACCTATAGTTATGAAACGGGGTGTATATATATACCAATCATATCAGTTGATGTCAAGTTCTTTGGCGAACGAAATCACATCTAAAATTAAAAATATCAACATTAATAAACACATAAATAAAAAAAAAAGCGAATTCAAATTTCAAATTGAGATACAAAATAGCAATGTTTTTTTCTTAACTAACATTTCTATATTTGTGCATGAAAGGGATTTTTTGTTCTTTCCCTCGTGTGAATAAGTATGTAAATATATTAATCAATTAATAAACTCACCAAATGGCAAACAGCAGAAGCACAATCTGAGATGATGTTGAGGTCATCTGGCTTGACGACGAGAGACGAGAGATGCATCGTGGAAGGAATTCTGAAAAAAGGAAAAAGAAAATATTATTATCAAATATTAAAATAATTTACAACAGGTATATCAAATGAAACATAGAAGTCTGATGATCAAATTTTTGTATTAAAGGATTTTGATAGGGCAGGTTCAGCCAAATAAAAAGCCTTTATATGCTTCTCGACTCCGGAGACGTTTCGAGATATTTTTAATGTCTCATCATCAGTCGGATCGAAAATTAGCATAAAGGTAGTCGTTAATATACAGCATATGTACATATAAATTTTATATAATGAATACGCCTCGAAGCGTTCATGAGAGGAAACTATTGAGAATATTTCCTCTCATGAACGCTTCGAGGCGTATTCATTATATAAAATTTATATGTACATATGCTGTATATTAATGACTACCTTTATGCTAATTTTCGATACGGACTGATGATGAGACATTAAAAATATCTCGAAACGTCTCCGGAGTCGAGAAGCATATAAAGGCTTTTTATTTGGCTGAACCTGCCCTATCAAAATCCATTACATTCACAGCCACCAAATCTTATTTATTTTGTATTAAATTATTAAAGCTTACCTAGTTTAATAATATCTAGACACTAAGCATTTTCGTTGAAACATTCTCGCTTATTAAAGTTGAAGATTTTTTTTCTCTTTTTTTATATACAATCAGTAATTCCATTTCTACTCATCTCTATATATATAAAGAGGGATAGTGTGAGCTCCAATCATATCAGCTGATGTCAAGTTCTTTGCACCAAATCACAACTAAAATAAAAAAAAAAAAAATTAAAAATTTTATAAAGATTTTTACTTTAAATAATTATGAAAAGATTTAAAATAATGAGGGATTAAAATATATGGCCTATTTTAATTAAATTTCCACTCTTCTCTCAATAAATTATATAGTCTATATATTATTATAGGATATATATATAAAGATATTTATTAGTAAAGGAAATTTAAAAAAATTTGTAAAATAATAGAATTAAGAAAAATTTAGTTTTTCCTTTAAGATTAGAGAGAGATTTAACATTTCAAGAGTCAAAACATAAAAAAATTTAGCTTGAATTTAATTTTCTCTTTATGTCCAGAATACCTGAAGTTTGCAAATGTAATGAATTAATTACATGTAAAAACACTTGGATGAAACTTAATTTTGCAAATCACTGTTGATTCAGCTTCCTTAAATACGTTAATGGGGGCTTCAAATTAAATTATTACTTGATGATTAGATAGACATCTAAGATGCAATTTGGGTATATTCAAATTTGAATGGTAATAACTAATCTAATATATATATATATATATATATATATATATATATATATATATATATATATATTTAATATATATATTCTAGAAGCATAGTGTGTAAACATTGATTTCGAAGATTGAATCATGTGTATAAAATATTTCAATTTCGTTTTAAAATAATATTAATCCACAACCAATTAAATAAATAATTAAAAAATAAACTCACCTAGAAGGATTGAAGCCCTGAGTTAGTTGGAACGATAAAGTTGAATATTCGGTGATCCTGAAAACAAAAAAATATTATTAAATTAAAATAAAATATTACAAAAAAGCGATTAATAATAATATTAATTGAATATTTGTTATAGCTGTAGTATTATGTTCAAGATAATAAGGAATAATTTCCAAAGATGAATGCAGCCAAATTTATTTCATTTGATTTTAATAACGTCAGCAAGTGATTAGGAATTATAAGATAAAAATTCCTAATCACTTGCTGACGTTATTAAAATCAAATGAAATAAATTTGGCTGCATCCTTCTTTGGAAATTATTCCTTATTATCATGAAAATAATAATATTAATTAGAAATAGTTAATAAAATAATGAACTTTAGGGGTCAGAATTTTTTTCTGATTATTCTCTAATAAGGTCAGTCGATGTTGAATTAATATAAATTTTTTATAAATAATTAGATTTAATAAAAAGAAACTATTTAAATTAAATTAGAATGAATGAAAGCAAGGAAATATTAAAAAATGAAAAATTTGGCTGTCAAAGGTTAACTTTGTTCAAACAAGATTTTATAATATTTGTACTGTTTTAATTATGGAATTTATTAAAAATAATTATTCTGAATCATTTGAATAGATATCTAAACGAATTACTGACCTTAATAAATGAAAATAGTTGAGATTAAAAATAAATAATTTCATGACATGACATGTGAAAACAAATTACTTTATAGAGTCATGGATGAGATAAAGAGACGTGGCATTCGCTTTCTTTTTCTATGGAGTCAAAGTCAAAGCAACTCAGCGTCGAGCAGAGTTGGGTTTTATACACATTTTGCAGTTTTATACAAAAATCGAGGATAAAACTTGTATAAAACGTATAATATGTATAAAACTTGTATAAAACGTATAATATGTATAAAACTCGAATGCGCATGCGCAAACCCGACGAGAAAGGAAATTCAAAACAAAATCATTTATGACTAGAATGAGTTATATTTTTTATTATTTATAATATATAAAAACAAATTTTCAAAAATGCCAGGAGGAAGACCACTGATGATTGACAGAACTAAATTGATTTGGGTTTAGCTGTGGTTTGTTTGCAAAAATTTTAACTTTTTGACCACAGAATGAATGGCCGAAGCGTTTATTGTTAATAATAACAAATATAAAAGTCTAAATTCTAAATTCAATTCAAATGAGATTGTCACAGATGTAACAACCTTTTTAATCTTAGCTGAATTGTACCTGAAAGCCACAGAATGAGTGGCCGGACTAATGAAACTGCGAAAGCCTAAACACCAAAATTCTAAAATTTACCTTTTTAAATAATTTTTATAAAGTTTTTTATAAAAAAATATAAAATAAAAAAAGAAAGAAAAAAATATAAATATATAATGATTGGGATTAAAAGATTAAAAAGCAGGAAATTGTTATTATCTTAGGAATAAATGAGTAAGGCTGTATGCACATTAATCGAGTAAAAACGTTTTCGGCCAAAACGTTTTGCTCGATGTCAACAAACATCGATCGAGCAAAAACGTTTTCGGGCAATACATTTTGTTCGATGATGTCAAATCGTGACCAATTGTGTTTTGTCTCTTCGGTGTGCGTTGACCCATAGAAAAGCATTAAAAAACAGTTTCAGGCAAAAACGTTTTTGCTCGATCGGTGTGCGTTCACCCTAAAAATAACAAAATATTTTTATGTATATATACAATGCATTTATTTATTATGTTACAATTATTAAACACTTCACAACCAGTGTACTGTAATACAGGTATTGTTTAAAGTTTGTGTATGCAATACCTTCTTATAATACATTTGGCATGAACTAAACATAAACAAGATTCAGTATATTCATACTTATTATCTTGACATTTAATAATTCTTTTTTGGATAATTTTTTAGAATGGAAGAGAGCAAGTACAGATGCAGCAAATAAAGAGAGGCTTTGGATGCCAAATGCCGAAAAGAAGACGTTCCGGACAAAATTTTATTCGTCCATCCTCAGTCCTGGTAAGCTTATACATAGAACTGAGAGGCTGAGGATGGACGAATAAAATTTTGTCCAGAACGTCTCCTTTCGGCATCCAAAAGCTCTCTTTATTTATTTATTTAACATCTTTTATTTGCTGCACCTGTACTTGCTCTCATCCATTCCATAAAGATGAGATGCTTTCCAAATGTTTTAATTCAATTTTTTTTTTTTTTTTTTTATTAACCATAGAAAAATACCTTTTGAAAGAACAAATTAAGATAAAATTAAAAACAGTAGTACAGTTATTTCTTCTTTATCTATTATAGAAACCAAAACAAATATGACTTTTAAATATTTTAAAATCTAGAGGTAATAGATTTGCACCACCTGTCAGATTCCACTTTTCGGGCCATATATATTCTAAAATTAGTTTTCCATACGTTTAGTTCCTTGTCAGAAACCTAAAAAAATAAAAGCAAACTAAATTTAATTATTTGATATTAATTAATTAAAGAAAATAATAAATATACTTACAAATGAATTGACAGCTGTAGGTTAGGTTTCCATATTTAATTTTGAATTTCATTTTCAATTATTTTATTAACATTTTGATTATATTATTCACTAAATAAAAAGCAAACAACATTGTCAATGCTCTAAAACATTAAAAAATATGACATAAAAGCTTTTAAGCTGTTTTTTCCGGGGGGTTGGTTTTTACATTTTATACATAGGCCTAGTTTTATCCGTGATAGTTTTATACATGTATAAAACCGTGTATTATACACGCCGGGATAAAACTTGCCAACTCTGCGTCGAGGTTATATTATATTATCCTAATGAAATTTATAATTAAAATAAAAATAATTAATTTCAAAGTTTTAAAAATAAAATTAACCATAAAATTATTTTTTAATTATGAATAAAAAAATTGCAAGATAAATTTTTTCAAATGTAAAATATGTGAGAATTTTTATAAGTTCGGCCTGTTTAGGGAATACTTTACTATAATATTTATCAAAATAATCGAGCTCCCAAGTTATAATAATAATAATATAATATTTATAAAAATTACGAATATAATTTTTACATAAATTTGTCGTTTTTTAATGAGATTATAATTGGAGAAATTATGCGAGGCAAATATAAATTTTTAATTTGCCAATTCTAGGGTATTACAGCTTCAATAGTAAATAATAAAAAAAAAAAATTACACAAAAAATTTCAGAAAATATACAATTTTCTCATTGGAAAACATTGAGAGTTTTGTCTTGACTTATAAGTTAATGAAAAATGAAAAAATTTAAGTCAATTAATTTAAATAAATAGAGTGGAACCTCGCTTAACCAGCATAATTCGTTACAGCATCATACTCGTAAAGCGAAACAATAACATTCTCCCTATAAAGCTGCCCCCCCCCCTTACCAGGACTTCCCCTCTCCTCGTCTCAATTTTTAGTTTTTTCACAAATTGTTTTGCGCGTTATACTAATTATTCACTATGAAAGGTGCTCGCTAAGCGAGGTTCTACTGTAATTAAATCTCTCAAAAAGGGCTGTATTTCTAAATAGGCTGAAAAGGCTGCAGCCTAGAGCGGCAACAAATTCAGAGGCGGCCGGTTGGTAATTTATAAATTGTTAAATCAAAGTAGGGCCATTCCAAAAAAAAAAAGGTAAAATGATTTTCATGGGAGAAAAGAAAAAAAAAATTTCGGCAAAAAGGCAAAAATTTCGTTTTCCCAAAAAAACAAAAGGTCAAATGATTTTCAAGGAAGTGGAAAATAATTTTCCGCAGGACGGGAAAAATTTTTTAGCGGCAAAAGGACTAGCCTATAGGTGGCATACTCTTAAATCCCTGCTCTCAAATGATAATTGCCTGAAATGGGTGGACTTAAAAATTGTGGCATTTGACGAGGGTCCGCTGCAGGCAGGCGGAGCGGCTAGTTTATTGAATAATAAACTTACTTGTCTTATTTCACTTCGCCTTGAAATATCCATAGTGTGAGCACTTATTTAGATATATAATATAGAAGGGTAATTGGTCCACTCCTAAAGAGAAATTGCTTGAAGTCGTTCTGGTGGCTAGGATTGAAGACATAGCGGTGGTTGGATCAAAATTTTTTTCAAATCTTAAAATCGTTTTCCCTTTTTAGAGAAAATAGATGATGTGCTGACACACTAACTTTTCTTTTAAACATGCGGGAAACTTTTTCCTTTTTTTTTTGAAATCTCATTTTAAGCAATCAACTGGTAAGAAAAAGTAAAAAATCACAAATATGTAAATGTTTATGATAATTTAATAATGTAAAATAATGTAAATAATATACAATTACTTATGAATTCAGGGAAATAATAAATTCAGTAGAATTGATTTTGTACTGATTTTTTTTTACTCCTTTTATTAATATATATACATATATATAACACATATTATTATTTTTACAATTTTTTTTTTTTTTTTACACAGGAAATACTTTCTTCTTTATTAGTATATGTTTCTATATATAGATATTTATATTTTATTTTTTTTTAATGTGTTTTTATATATATGTATATATTTATATGTTGTCCATTTTTAATACAAGTTGGATGACTCGAAGCTGCAGCATATATTTATTTATTATTATTTATAGAAAACATGACAAAATCCAATGCGACACTGAAAAGTTGTTTTTTTTTTTCTTTTATTTTATAATTGACTTGTGTGGCCTTCACTTACTTGCTAATTGATGGTGGCAACGAATGAGCCTTAGAATTAACGAAAGGGTCCTCCCAAGCCCGGGCCTCCTCTCTTAGTCAGACTTAGCTCAGTAGGCAAGCCCAAGAATAGATAATCGGGAAGTTAACTCACAAGAGGATGATATCTTTCTTTCTGTGTAATATCAAATATATATAATGGATTGGAAATATTCAAAAAGTTACGTAACTGGAAGATAGGCAACAATGGTCAATATACAGACTAGGGGTCCTGGGTTTGCTTCACGTCCCAAGGGAAAAAATATATCATTTAACAAGACCGTGAGTGTTTTTTTTTTATTGACCATGGTCCCCGGAAATCGAGCTCAGGATCTCCATCCTTTCCGGGGCATAGGCGTGCTGTCCATTTTACCAGACCACCGGACCAGGGCCGGAACTAGATTTTTTTTAGGGGGAGGGGCAAAATTTAATTTGCCGCCCCCTCCTAAAATTTTCTATACAAAATTCATATCATTTTACCTTTTTTTTTTTTTAATTGCCGTCCCCTGATATCTGCCACCCGGGGCACATGCCCCGCTGCCTCCTCCTAGATCCGGCCCTGCACCGGACCCTCGACCTACACCATGCCTATGTCTCGGAAAGGCTGGAGATCCTGGGTTCGATTCCCGGGGGCCATGGAATGTTCGGCCTCGCTAATAAAAAAACACTCAGACTTGTTAAATAATTCAAAGACTAGTTCAAATATATAGATATCGAAAAATATTTAACTGAATAAACTATATCATTTGAAATAAATAGTGATGGGATCTGAATGGCCTGAGATGCCAACAAATTTAAAAAAAAAATATAGCGCAGATTAAACATGAAGGTTTTTAATTCCTGTTTGTGGCCACACTAAAAAACTTTAATAAAAAAAGAAAAAGTCCATCTCAACTATTCAGGTCATCTTTGAAATCTATAAACAAATAAAAGAAAGTAAAAAATGTCCAAGGGAATTTGAAGAACTTGACAGAAAATTATTAAAATGAATTAATTATCCAGCCTCGAAATTTAATTAAGAAATAGCCCCGAAAGTATTTTTAATTGGAGATGGGAAGAATAAAATTCCATTTCCGAAAGCTACCGTATGTGAAGAAAAATCAAAATAGTGAAAAAAAGAGTTTTATGATTTATGGGATTGTTTTGAATGGAATTATATATAATTTAGCAGAGAAAAAAAAGAAAAACACTTTTCTTGCCTGGCTGCCACCCATCCAAACCAAATGATACAATACTCGATGGAAGAGAGATTATTCAACAATATATTGCCATAACATAAATGCTTACCTGGAAAAATGTGGGTAGCCCCGCCCTTCCCCCTTGGGGAAAAAAATTTCGTCTGGTTGTCCACTCCATCGCTTGATTGCTCACTTTCACTTAATTAAATATTTTTCGGTTTAGAACGACGGCACCATAAAAAAAGCGGGACCGCGCCAGAAACGAAGTTCCTCACGCCTTTTCTTCAACTCCGAATATAAGTTAATATGAATATTATTTAAAAAAGAAAAGAAATATTTATTTTCAATTTTAAATAATATAGAAAGAGATAGAGAGAAAGATAATTCTCTAGAGGTAATTCTTGGTAGAGGTAGGTCTGGCCTCGCCAAAGCTTCGGCTAACCTCGCCTTCATCCGCTGGCGCTCGGGCACTGTAACGCTTTTTTGTTACATGACGTTTTCTGTCAATTTGCCCTACCGTAAGCCGCATTCCAAAACAAATCACTCCTGAATTGTAAAAAAACAAATTAAGTCAATTTTTCTACCAGTTCGCCATCTTCTACATTACATTACTCTCGATTTGTTTAACCCACTAGAATAAATTCACTTTCCATGTTGATTTATGACAACATAATGTAAATAAATCTATTATTTTGCTTTCATAATAATTAATACATTCTAAAAGAAAGAAAGATATCGTCCTTTTTTTTATTTTAGGATATGATTAAAAAATTTTTTTTTCAAACAAAATAGTGATTGGCCTATAGCAAATTAATCACTAAAATATAATTACAAAAATATATATATATCTTTATTTGTTGATTCGTGAATAATCTACCAAAAGCCGAAGGGAGGCCCGTGCAATTGGAGACCGATGCAGGATGCCCTACTCTCGTCTTTTTTTTTTTATTTTACTTATTTAAGAACACGCTTTTTGACTCCTATATATCTACACAAAACATATATATTTATATATAATATAGATATATATATAGTTTTTTTGTAATTTTCATTCTTTTTTTTTCTTTTGAATAAACTTAAAAAATATGCTCCAACAAAATACAGACTTCTAGATAAAAAGTTTCAAGTATACAAAATAGTGAAAATAATTGCATTTCAGCTATAAAATTAATAATAATAATATGCAATCGAGATTGATGATATCCATTACATTTTTTTTTTTTTTTTTTAATTTCCATGTATATTTATATAATATAATAAGAGTGACTAGGCCATGGATAAGAATGGTGTTCAGCGCTAGGAAAGCGAAAACGTCTGTGGTGCCAACACTCATCTACCAAAGTGTTTTTTGTGTGCGTATCAAATGTTTATTTTTTTTTTTTTTTTTAATTTTAATTTTTATATAAAAAGCAGACGGATCGAAAAATTCGCTAAAAAACTATGTATGTGTATGAAATATATATATATATTTATTATATAATGCATTTATCAAGCCATGCTATACAAATTACAGCCAAAAAGCAAAAAAAAGAATCTAAAGTGCAATCATAACCTCATTCTTATTAAAAATTATAACCTATAAAGAGACATTGCATGCGAATAAAAAAAAAGCGGAATGAGATCGTTTTCTTAATTTTGAAGACCACAAAAGAATTTATATAAAAATAGCAACATTATTATTCTTTTTTCTTTGTTTGTTTGTTGAGGTGCGTTTGTTATCCATTTGTAGGTGTTCTGGTGGACCGCCATATTTTCGGACGATGTTCGTCCAAATTTTTGTGTTGTCTGTGTGTCTGTGTGTTAGAATGAGTGCGCCCAGCTGAAGAGCATCGTTGTCCATGGCCCAATGGCAGGAATCCACACAGACATCAGAGATATTATCCCAGTTGCAAAAAAGAAATAAACAAGTCAAGAAAAAATATATATATATAAAAAAAAGAAGATTTTTCTCTCTATTTTATAATATTAATATATTAACAATAATAAGGATGGTGTTTTTCGTTTCTTATTTTGCTCTAATACATTCTCTTAAAATTTTTTTTTTTTGTTTTTTCTAACTGTGATAACAGGACGACGATATAATAACAAAATTCAATCACAGAAAGAAAAAAGTTAAAATAACGTACTAAAAAAAAAAAGACAGAGAAAGATAGGAAAAAGTGAGAAAAAGCGAAAAATTAAGAAGTCAAAATAAATATGTATATATGTATTTTTGTTTGTTTTTTTGACTAAACAAATCGGTTGTGTAATATTTTAAATTATTAGGAAATTAAAAGAAAAAAATCACATCAAATTTGAAGGATAGCTAAAAAAAGGTAGGAAAGATAATTAAAAAAAAAATATTACATAACCGAACGGTTTAAAAAATGAAAGAAAAGAGAAAAGAAAAGAAAAAACAGATAATCATGTTCATCCCCTTGTTTATAATGCTATTAAAATATTTAGATGTGTAGAGCTCTAGTTTAACTTTATATATATATAATAATAAGCAAGTATATATTTGAAGATAGAGATGTCAGATGAATATATGTGGTCCTAGCGTGTAATATGAAGTAGAAGGATGGCAAAATAAAATCAGATGTACGAGTAACTATGTATCGACGATGATAAAATTATTTATAGATTATATAAATCCACTCGCAATATGCTTTCTCGCACCCCTGGTTAAGAACCACTATACTATGGAATAAAATTAAAAATATAAATAATTATATAGTTATATAAATAACTTAGAAACGATGTAACAGCTGTTTATAATATAAATCTAAAATTTTTGTGTAGCTTCTTTCAGGTATAAGCTCTGCTGGAGGGCGGTTTCTTTGGAATTGTTGGAAGAATAAAAATCAAACCAGCAATTCATAGCAGAGACAATTTATTGGTTGGCGAGAATGATGTATTTATAAAAATATATATATATATATATATATTCATTTGATGAAGAGGTAAAAACTAAAACAAATTATTATAGTTATATTGTTATAATGTAAATGTTATAAATTGTAGACTAATATGGTTCTTATGAAGGCGAAACGACAGGATGCATCCTCGTCAATTAATAAATTCTCTCTGCTATGAATTAGTGGTTTGATTTTTATTCTTGCAACAATGCCAAAGAATCCGCCGTCCAGCAGTATCTAAAAGAAACTACACAAAAGTTTTATTTTTCGGACACATTAAGGGAGAAGTACTTCTGCCTTGCACTGATCGTGACAAACTAAACAGAATTGGGCTGAAAGGAGGTAAACATTACGCGGAAAATGAGAAGTAAAAGAAAACACTAGTATCATTACATATATATATTCATGTAGAATATTTGAAGTTCCCCACCATTTAATTCATCAATAAGCTAATTCTTCATGATTCCCAATCTGGGAACGAAATTGACTTTTCTTTCACGAGCTCTACACATCCTAATATTTTAAATATTTAACCATTATTTTTTTTCTCATATAAATTACTTAACAATCAATCATTTATACATCAAAATTTTAATAGATGAATATGATATAAAATATTCTTTTAAAATCAAAATAATTTTCAAAGAATATGATAAACTAGAAAATGAAAATTAAAAAAAAAAAAATCATCTATCTCTCCATCAAGCCTGAAAATCGCCATCTTTGGAATCAATCTGTATTTTTATTATATACCAAAAAAATAAAAATAGAATAAATATGAATAAATAAACAAAAAATTCGGAATGCCTAAATAAAATGGCGATATATGTAGAACTTAAAAAAAAGAATTAGATTGAAAATAAAATAAATATATATACCTATTTAGTTTGTCCAGTTTCGAAAAAGCAAAAATCGGCAATAAAATGAAACTATTATATTTAGACGGTGTTATGCACGAAGGAACCAAGCGCCATAAATCTTGGGATAGGGGACAATTCATTTGAACAATTGTAAACAAAACCAATGGTAATGACTTTTTTTCTTGTTTATACAAAAAAAGCATATATACATATAGGCTAATAGGGTACCGGCTATAAGACTAGCCTGCCATCTTTTGCATGAGTGCTGAACTATTTATTATACAGTTAATTTTTAGATAAATCATCTAAGGTTTTCTGTATTTGCTGATAACAAAAAAATTAATTTCCATAATTTTTTTAATAAGTCATTAAAAAAATTATAATTTTCTGTCCCAATAATAATCACTTATGAATTTAATTCATTAAAAAAAAAACCACATTGAAAGATTCCTTAGAATAGTTTTTTTTTTTAAGTAAGTTTAGACGCCCCCTTAAATAACGAGGTAATTCTTCTTTTTTCACTATAAGATGGCGGTCTTATCTCAATTTAGATCATAATGGCGCAGCATGGTTCCTTTACGCATAACATCGTCCATTTATTATGGCACTTTTAAATCACTTATTAAAAAATTTCACTGTTTTAGAACAATCTTCAATATTCATTTTAGAACAATGATTCCGGCGTAGACAAACTATTTGTAAATATATTTATTAAAAAAAAAATTCATAAGCAAGAAAAAGATAGAGAGAAAGTGAATAAGAAAGAAAAAAAAATTAATAAACAACTACAACACATTTGTATTTTTTTTCGAAGGGTAACCCCCAAATTGACTTATATTCTACTGTCTTTATCAGTGTTAATTTTTTTTTTTTTTTTTTAATTATTATTATTATTTTTTTATATTTTTTTTAGTGGTAGTAGGAGAGTCACTACACAAGTGTCTACAAATACAAGTGAGACTACTAAAATCTAAGAACGATATGTCGAGAGAAACCGGTCGCGCCTACAAAGGGAAGACATAACTAGAGACATTTTTTTTATTTATTTTTTTTTTTTTGTTTTTATATATTTTTTTAAGATATATATATATATATTTATATAGGAAATCATTGTGTTTTTTTTTTTCTTTAATTATAGAGTCACATTCAACACACAAAACATCTGCACGAAATTTTTTTTTAAAATTTTTTTTTAAAAATTTCTGGAATAGTACTCTTCAAAATAGTATATATTCCTTTTTTTTAAATATAATAATAATAATAATTATAATAATAATAATAATTAATTATAATAAGCACTATTTGATATGTTTACGATTGCCCGAGCGAAGAGGGACCGCAGCGTTTATTTATTTATTTATTTATTTGTAGAGCTCCCGAAAGCCTCCGCTTCAAAATTCTTATCTTACTATATATACATATATATTTATAGATATATGTATATGTCTTTATTCATGATTTGTAAAATTATCTTATATCAGCTATTAATCGTCTTTTTTTACCTGTAAGTGTTGTGTTTATGTGTTTGTGTTTTGATGTTGTTGGCTGGGGAAGATTGAATTGGATTTAATCCGTTTTTGTTTTTTTTTAATATATATATTTGTAGTGTAATTGTGTAAGGTTTCAAGGGACACCAGCCTAATTTTACAACTATAGAACAATTATAATAAATTGATCAAAACCACACATTTTGTGGTTTACTTTAAAAATTAACAAAAATTAAAAATAAAAACACACATTCTAATATTTATAAATCTAAATTATGAATTATAAAGAGTTTAATATTGCATTTAGATAAAAAAATTAAAGAAAAAAAAAAAGTTCGATTCTTCTTTGGGATACCCGTTTCGAAGAGTCTTTAAATAATTAACACGTTTAAGTGAGATGCTATTTTGTACATCGCTGCATGCTCTTCTTTTTTTTGTGTGAGTGTGTTTGTGTAAAATGTGTATTTGTATGTGTGTAGTGTGTGTTTTTTGTGTTGTTTTAGTGTCTGGTGTTGATTAATACATTAAAATAATAATATAGGTTTTATCTGCTATTCAGGAGGAGGTGATATGTTCATGTCCCAAATTGGTCAGAGAAAGGAGCAGGAGTCGGGAGGGAGCAGGAAGACTTCTCTGGCAACAGCAGCCGAGCCGGAGTAGGCCTTGTCCTTTGGGCTGAGGGACGGTCGATGAGGCGCCGGCTGATGTCGCTTTAACGAGCAAGAGGAGGGAGTAGGAGCTGTGCCGGCTGGAGGATTTGGGTGGGTTGGGCTCGTCATTCTCTCCACTCTGTCTGCCTATTCATTCTCTTCCTGAATAGCGCTGTCTTGGGTTTGTTGATTTTCTGGTCCGGTGCCTCGTAGGACATTCGGAATCTGACGTGATGATGAAAAGCAGAGCTTCATGATGTATGGGAATTTACCACCTAAAAGAAAAACGAAAGTAATAAATTATACACTCAAAACAAAATTTTTTTTCTAAAAATACAGTGAGCGCTACAATTAAGTCCCCACCTAGAGCCTTAAGTATATGGTATATATTGAATTAATTTTAAATTTGAAAAGATAAAATAAAATCATCAGTACCAGATTTTATTTTACCTTTTCGGTCATTCGGGGACTTAATTGTGGCGCTCACTCTACGATGAAAGCAGTCAAGGATGGGATAAAAAATATTTTAATTCCTTGATGAAATTTTAATGAATTCAAAATGAGACGAAGAGAAAATATCACATTTTATATTTGGAGGTTTACTTCTTTTAAATTCGTAAGATGGAGTTCAACGATAATTAAAGTATTGTACTTTATTATACCGGAATAATACTGGAGACAACTGTTGTTCACATTCTCACAGTTTCAGTCCGAAAAGGACCATCATCAGGCCTGAATCATACATATTACTATTTCAAACTTCATGTAACATTGTTAATTTTACATATGTTACATATTTTTTTCTTTAAAATACAATGAAAAAAACATCACAATTATGATTTTTATAATTTTTTAGATTATTGACAATATTCTTTATTTTTTCGAAATAATATTTTTTTTTATAAATATTCTCAAGACTTCACTTTTTTAAAATTATGTCATTAAATCAGTACATACCATAAATTTCTTTCTCATATATATACAGGATGGGCGTTAATCAGTTACATGTATTTAAATACAAGATACCAAATACAATATTAATTGGTATTTTGTAACTCGTTACAAATTGGCAAAGTAATTGCTATCTTGTATTTCGTTACATTTTTTAGTAATTGGTATCTGAAATTCGAGATACCAAATACTTTTTTTTTTTATTTCGCAGTGTAAAAAGTCTTGCAGAGGGAGCTGAAATCGTTTTAATTTATTTAATATTACTGTATGTATCGTCTGTGGTTCTTGCTCCGAATCTTAGTAAAAACCAGTAACGAGAAGTCAATCAATCCGCCAAATTTTACTCTTCGTTAAAAAACTTTTTGCTTTCTTCTTTCAACCAGCTCTTAACGACTAAATCTTTGTTCTTTCCCCAGTTGAAAGATTGTTTTATTTCGTTTATTTATTCTCCATCAAGTTCCAGATTATCCGACAAAACTTTTAAAACTTTTTTTTGAAACCTTTCATATTTTTTTAAATAAATTTTTTTTAGTTCATGAATAATTTTATTGTTTTCGATTTTCCAAAGGTATTCTCCAATATAAGTTTAGCTGCCACTTTCCTAAACTAAATTTATTTAGGGTTCCAGATAGGCCCTGCACGGGCCATTTTTTGGGATCGTGTCGTATTTTTTTATTGCCTACCCCCCTAATTTTTACCATTCTTCAGGCCCGCCCGAATTTTTCAAACCCGTCCATACCCGCCCGAGATTTAGTGAATGAATGAACGAATGTCTAGTAATTTTTAAATAAAATTTCATTTGCATGCCCTCCGCCCGAACCCGTTTATTTAGACTTGTACCCTCCCTTCCGTAATTTTTCATGGCTCCAAAGCCCGCGGGCCGGCGGTAACGGGCCTAGGGCCAACCCTACCCTGCAGGGCTCTGTTCCGAATTACCCCTCCAAAAGTATTTTAAAATCAAGGAAAAATTTTTGTAATTGGTATTTTCTGTATTTGAAATACGTAATTGGTATTTTGTATCTCGTTACACAAACCCGTGAATAATTGGTATCTTGTATTTCGTTACAAAAATCTGAAGTAATTGGTATTTTGTATCTCGTTACTCAAAATCGAGTAACTTGCCCATCCCTGTATATATATATATATACCTATATAACCCGAAAGGGAGCGAAATGCCATGAATTATAGGAGGAATTTATGGTATGTACTTTTTCTTTCATTGTATTTTAAAGAAAAAGAATATGTAACCATATATAAAATTAATCCGATGTTACATGAAGTTTGAAATGGTATGTTTCAGGCCTGATGATGGTCCTTTTCGGACTGAAACTGTGAGATTGTGCACACAACAGTTGTCTGGCAATAAAATTCCCGTATAATAAAGTACAATACTTTGTTTAATTATCGTTGAACTCAATCTTACGAATTGAAAAGAAGTAAACCTTTAAATATAAAATTTAAATTATAATTATTAAATTATATACTCATGATACTTAGAAAAAAATATAGGGTAAGAGAAAGTAAAAATTCTTCAACCAGTTTTACTATTTCCAAATGAAGAAAATATAAAAAGATACTAACTGGGGTTCTCGATGGGTGCATGATTGCACATCATGAGGGCATCAACTGCTGACCCAATGGAGTCGAACTCTAACAATCCCGAAGAGCTACGATCTGTTTTCAATGGAAACAGTTTGATGGTCTTGGGCGGAGTTACATGATTGCTCTTGAACACCTTGTAGAGAGTTTCATCATCCAGGTTTGGCGGCGTATTGAAGAAGTGGAGGATCTAATATAAACAGAGTTGACTCAATATAATATCATGTATAATATTATATAACATATATACAGGTAAGAGAAAGTGGCGAATGACAGCCAGAAAAAATAAAATCAATTTCTCTCAGATTTTTCTTTATTTGATTGTCGGAGTTTCGGACGCCTGTCTCGTCCTTCCTCAGGACAATCAATGGTCAATAAAATACAGATGGACGTACTTTGAAGAAAATTGAAATCGTGTTTGGAAAAATACAATTCCAATAGTTGAAAAAAAAACTGAATGTATTCTTCGTTGGCATTGCTTTAAGACTCTTGAAAAAATCTTTATTTGATTTTATTTTTCCTGGTTGCCATCTTATAAAAAAAATTGTAGAGCACCAATTGGATAAATTTTTAGTATTTTTATGCAGGCAGTCAAGTAGAAAAATAGATTTTATTACTTTTACAATTATTGATTCCTGCTCTGAATAAATCTACTTATTTCCCATTCAACACATGATATACATTGTATAGAACAAAAAAATGCCGGGGGTTCTGGCAACAGAGAAGAGCAACAATCAGTCATCACAATCGTTGAGATTAAGCGATGCCAAGACCGGCGAAATCACGGAAATGGTGACCCCAAGCCTTCAGTCCCACGGTAGCCATCAATACCATGTATTTCAAAAATATATAAATAAATTCAAATGGCTTCTGTAGCCGAAAAAGGTTTTAAAAAATCATAATTATACAGAGAAGGATAAAGTAATCAATGAGTGATCCAGGCCGGCCAGTGGCCCGGTCTGACGCCTGTTGAAAATATAGAAGGTAGGGACAGACATGTAAAGAACAGAAGGACTGCTAGTCCCAGCTCGGGTAGCTCGTGGTCGCCATCCACGTACCCACAAGATGTGGGCCCCTGAGCACTGATCTATCAATGAATATATAAGAATAAAAAATGTAATTTAAATTTTTTAAGAAAAAAATGTTTCTAAGAGCCAGCCAGATAGGACAGATTTTAAAACATTAGAAACGTGAAACGAACCCTTGACTCTAAGTAGAAACAAGACTTTTTTTAAAAGCTCTAAATAAGAAAAAATTTTAGTTTAGAAAATAAATTTCAAAACAAGATGAAATTGGATTTAATTCTCTGAATTCGGCCTTAAATATTAATTGAATGGTGGTCATATGGCTCGTGTTTGAGTCCCGCCTCCCGCCCTTCTAACCAGTCAGTCATGAATATTATCAAACATACAAACGATTTCAAATTAAGAAAGTTTCCCTTGCTAATACGAATTATGAATATTTATTTAATTAATACATTTTATTAAAGTTAACCAAATGTCATATGCATGTTCAATTCAATTAAATTCCATCTTTTTTTTTTAATATACCTCTAATAATATTTAATTAAATTTTAAAAAGGCCAATATTCTGTTTTATTTTAATTCTTTCCTGTTTTTTTGATATTAAAATATTTAATTTCAAGTTATTATTTTTATTTGAGAAAAAAAAAATTGTAAAAAGCTAATAATCCTCAATTTGCTCTTAACAGAAATAACAATCAAGTATTAAAAATTTTCTAATTAAGTTGGAGATATGAGTTAAAATAAATTAACAAAATTCTAACTCTCATGAAAAAATTAAAAATATGGATTTAAATAAAATTTATAAACTATTTCCAAGTCATCGAAATAGAATTCAATCTTTTCTAAATCAAATAAGATATTTTCCCAATAAATACAATCATTTTTTTATAGATATAAGCTCCTGAAAAGCCAAAGGGGCCATTTAAGAATAACGTAAGCAGCCGAGGATATTTTCTTTAAAATTTGTCCGGTTTCAATTGTTAAAAAGATAATTTTATTTAAAAAAAAAAAAAAATGGTTGCATTTGACTCGGAAAATGTTTAATTAGTTTTGGAAAAAGTTGAATTCTGTATGGGAAAGATTTTATTTGCCTTGGTCAAGGGCGGATACAGAGACTTGAGAAAAATATATATTTTTGGGAAAAAAATTGTATTTTTAATATAAAATTTTAAAAACCAATACTTAAAAATTTGATTTGTATATATATTATGGTAAACAACTAAAGAATGCACCTTTAAATTACCGATAATAAGAAAAAATTGTATGTTGTGCGACCAGTCACACCAGATTAGCCCCCTTCCCCCCGAGAAACTCCTCTGGATCCGCCTCTGGCCTTGGTATGCTATATATATATATATATATATATTATATATATATTTATATATATATATAATGAATTAATTATGTTAAAAAAACTTTGCGAGATTGAACTTCAAATTTCTTAACAATATGTTTTTGGAATTTGTTTATTTATTTTGAAAAGTTAATCACCCTAAACGGAAATGAGTTTTTTTTTTTTAATTAAAGCTTATCCCAAAAGAAAATTGTTTGAATGCATATATTAAAAAATAATTTTTTTTGTGTATGTCCTCGTTTGAATGGCGACGTTTCTTATAAAAAGTTGGATGGCGACTTTTTATAAGAAACATCGCCATGCAAACGAAGAAGTTTTTGAAGATGTTTTTTACTTTGGAGGGTGGTTGTATTCTGTTCTTGCTAGCCATGGCTGGATTGATGAACCGGTTGTTTTTGTTGCCCATGAAATCCTTGAATGAGGGTGTCTTGTCTGGCAATGGATAAGGGTTCTGCACATCGCTCAGGAATGCTTGTTTTGAGAACCTGCAAGGCAAGTGTTGCAATTAGTGTACAATGTTGAATTAGGGCAGGGTTTGTAATGTAATGCAATCAACAAACGCTACAAATAATTTTATGAGAAAAACTATTAAATTGAGTATTTAGCTAGTTACGAATAAAATGTTATTTATTTAATAGATTGTTTTAATTAATATGTATTACATTGGCATAGCCAAGAGGCAGCCATGGCTTACTATAAGAAAACTGTAATATTTAAATTTTAAAAGTATATCATTTACATGACTTTTCCGCTTTCCAACCCTGTGATTATATTTTTCTCCTTCAATGTTATGATATTTACTTCTTCGTTTTGTGTACATGATTGTGTATGTTTATAGAAGGGGCTTATTAAAGAAAAAAGAAGAGAGAAGTGGATCAATAAGAAGACTGTTCTAGAGCAGCGATCGGCAACCGGTGGTCAGTGATGTAATTTTAAAGGCCCACAAATAAATTTACACTATTTAAATTTCGGTTTGGGAGAGAGGGGCGGGGAGGGGGGAGAGAAAAGGTCTTAGAAACATCCCCTCCCCTCAAACATCTTAAAGTAGTTAAACTTTTTTTTCTATTATTTTTATAGAATTTCTTGTAATCGAACTCAGGATCCCTAGCCATAAGGGGACATCAGTGCGCCACTGGAGTCTCGAATAAAGTGTAGTGTTATGGCTAGATATCCTGAATTCGATTACCGTGAGCATTGGAACGTTTAGCCCACTAACAAATAAGCACACAAATTGTTAAAATATTTTTTGTTTTTGCCAATGCTTTGGGGGATGAGCCCCCTCTCCCCTTTGACCACGTCACTGAAAGTGATCCATTATATTTTAAATGACCAATTTAGCGGTTTGCAGTATCTAGGGTGCCGAATGCTGAACTATCCAAGGGAAAGAAAATATTCTAATGGAATTTTAAAAAAATTGTAAACATCATTTCTTACCCGAGCTGGAGCTTTGAGCCCTGCAAGGGGACGTTGTTGAGGTTCTGGACACATCGCTCAACAGCAAGTCCATCCCCCATCTGTATCATAGCGCAGCCTTCCTTGGTCTTGAGGAATTTAATACGCACTACGTTGCCATATAAGCAGAAGATGTTGAACAATTTGTCAGTGTTAACCTTGTCCAAGTCCAAACCATAGACCATCATAACCGAGCCTTGTTGAGGTACTGATGCTCCAGGTGGTCCAGCTGGTGCTTGGGCAAGTGCTGGAGGGCCATAGCCGGCAGCACCTCGACCTCCAGGTGCTGGGTGTAGAGCTTCACGACCAAATTCTTTTAATCCATACCTGAATAAATACACAAATATTTTACGAACTTTTTTAAAATATCTTTTCTTTGTAATAAGAGAGTGTGTAAAAGGAAGCAAGTCCTTTTTTTACTTTTTCTTTTTATAATAATATCAATAAAAAAGATATTGCATCAAACAACCAGATATTTTTCTTAAAATAAACTCTCTTTATAAATTTAACTTAAAGGATGCTTTTTTTTTATTCGCACTTTCAGACTCCCTTGATCCTTTCCGCCCTTTTTTTCTACTCTCTCAGTAGGAAATCAAAAAGAATCCTAACGACAATTCCTCAAGGCAATGGTCAAAAGCCAATTTTCTGCTTGAAGTCTTTCAAAAAAGCGTTTTGAACAAAAAAAAAAAAAAAATTGATTTGTATTTTAAATTAAACCACTTATGATGAAATTTTTTTTATCAAAAATAAATAATAGAATAGAAAGATTTTGTAATGGAATTTGGTGGGGCCCCGGACATCTTTAATTTTTAAATTTCTTTCATATACTTCACTTCTATTTCCTTTTTCCCTTATTAGGGACCAAATTAACACATCAAAGACCAGAAGTTGAAGCAAAAACTTGTTTCTAAGAATGCTTTGAGATTTGCATATAAAGTAGGTATTTTATATGGAATTTTTAGACGTTAATATTTGTCTGTAAATAGGAAAATTATGTTTTATTAAATACATATTTCATTTTAACAGTGTGTAAATAAATTGAGAATCAAGCGATATCTTTGGAATGAATGAATTGCAAGAATAAAAATAATTTTTTTTGCTCTTCTGTTGATAAACACTTGGAAAGAATCCAATCAAGGATTTTGAACCTGAAAGGCCGGTAATCCAAAGTTGCGTTCTGTGCTTGTCACACCAGATTTTTTGTGTCTACATATATTTTGTTTCCGACAGTACGGTACATTTGAATTTAAGATGTAAAATTTATATTTTACATATATTTATATTTTGTTACCATAGCAACCATTCTTCTATCTTTCCTATGAAGGACAAGAATAAAGTCGACCTCAGAAAATTTCAATGACAAAATGAGAATATATATTTTAAAGAGCATCTAAAAAATAATTGATTTTTGAAATTTAATCATATTCATTGTAGCGAATTTTGAGAAAATCGAAAAAAACTGAAAAAGTACATCAGTAAAGTACTAGTACTTTTTGGCCGATTTTGCTCAAAAGATTCGTGTTACGTCCCAGAAGGGTACCTAACTTAAATATAAATTTTCAACCTCCTAGCTATTTTCGTACTTGAGATATTTTGTCTACAGACAGACATGTCGCGAAAACCTCTTTTTTGGATTCAGGAGAGCTCAAAACGTGTATATCCGTCAAAATCTCAACATCGATTTTTTGACACGAATCCAATACTTTCTCTCTCTATATATATTAATATATATAGAAGTATGAGAAAGTAAAAATTTAACATTGGAATAATTAGAGCTAAATAAAAGGCGCGAATGGAGGCGCGGCGCCTGAAAGGTAGGCATCAATGGTATCAGAAATAGCGCAAGGCCGGCCTACTTCTCAAGGGGATTTCTGACGAAAAATAAGAATGATCCTGAAATTTGTATATGAAGAGCGACATAGATTGTGGAAAAATACTTAATTTAAGTTATTTTTATCTCGCACCGGAGTCCCGGATTCGCTTCCCGTCCCAAGCGAGAAAAATTTATTTCATTTGATTTGACTACAAATCATTTGAAATAAATAGGGATGGGGTCTAAATGGCCTTAGATGCCGAAAAAGACCTTTAAAAAAAATAAAAAGTTATTTTTAGCCATCTGGGCGAAAATTGTTCAAAATGTTTAGACATTCCATGTCAATTAAAAAAAAATAAAAAATATTTTATTCCCCGTCAAAGATTTTGATAAAATTTTGGTTTAGTTGTTCCTAAATAAGATAAATAACCAAGGCCTTTTTCACATTTCGTTTTATCGGTTTTCAAAGTTTTGAAATTTATCGTTTTTCTTTTTTTACTAGCCGAGAGTCGCTCAACTTTTGAAAAAAAAAATAATTTCTAACTTTTTTTTTATTTATCATCGGATCTTTGTGAAGTTTTGCAGTTAAATACTTTAAAATAGGATTCTAGAAATAAAAATACACCATGCCTATAAGTTGAACAGTTGGGCGAGGGGGTCCGGGCCCTCTCCCTTTATATACGCCCCTGTAAATAAAGTAATACTTGATACGAATTTCATCACTCAGAATGTCAACTTCAGAGGTAATACAAATAATAGAAAATAGTATAATAGAGTTTTTGGTTAATTAATTTCGTATAAATTTTTTTGCTTGAGAAGTAGCTATAAAAATATAAAAAAAAAATTTCCTTTAGCCTCCAATATTTTTTTATTAAAATATTTTAGGGAGTCTTTTAAAAATTAAAGAGAGAAGAAGCTTACCGGTCAACAGGAGGATATCTGTCGGCAAAATGCTCGGTAAAGGAGCCCGGTCCAGGTCCATTTTGATAACCACCTGGATCATCGTAACGCTCAGCACCTGCAACGAATGCTGGAACTCCTCCGCCGCCTCCCCCTCCAGCTCCTCCGCCTCGAACGCCATCACCACCCCCTAAAAAAAAAAAAAAATTTTGTTAATATAATATTTCTAAAAAGTGGAAGTGTAAAATCGCCAGGATTTTTACCTTAAATTTTTTTTCTGCCCTTCAAGAAACTTATTTATTTTTCATCATTAAATGAATCAATTAGATTTTGATTAAGTAAGGGTAATTTTAAAATAATTGGAATCGTCTTCCCCCAACCCACTGACGCAAACTATTTCTAACTGATAAAATGAATTCCACAAACAGCAAACCGAGTTGTTGGTCTAAAGTTAGTCGATTTGTTTGGGGTTTGGAAGAGAAGAACCAAAACTATGATTAGGTACAAAGAGAGAAAAATCTATCTTGCAAAGAGAACAGAGGTCGAGATCTCGCTTCTTGTTCTTGGTTAATTTGAATTAGAAGTCAAAATTTTCAAGTAAAAATTCTTTTTTATCTGAAATAATCCATCAATCAGTCAGGCGAATAATTGAAAGCATTCAAAAACTTTTCAAGATCATCATTCAAAATTAATTTAAAAAAATAAAGGACGTTGATTTTTTTTTATTATAATTTCCATATTTATTTATTTTTATTATTTTTTCTCAAACGATTTGACTTTAAAATGATTCCAGGCTATTATTAATATTTAAATTGAGCTCCTTCAAAGACATATTTATTCATTTTAATTCCGCCATCAATGGAAGGCCGAAAATTAATTAACTCGGGTCCCACCCGTTCAGCAGGGATATACCAATGCCTATATTAATAAAGCCCGAAGGGGCTGCAGTTTTATTCTTCTTAATCGAAATGCAATTCCAATTCTATTAAATAGCTCATAAATGTTAAATTTGGAACTGCAGATGGATTCGAGTTGTCTCATTTACGCATTTAAGCTCTGATAAATCAGCCATATTGATGGATTTTCATTAGAATACTGCAAAGCTGCACATTTCATTAAATATTCTCAGTCTTTGACAGGAATTTCTCATTTATTATTTTCATTTCTAAAATCACAAAACACTTGTAGAAGTTAACTGAGTTGTGATAATCTAGGAAAAGTGCTAAACACAAAAAGTTTCGAGCTGATTTTCAGAATTTTATTATTAACCGAGGGGATAAAGCAGTTAAAGCTTGTAATCCTGAGTTGAGAAGAAAACTGGAGTCAACCCATAGCAAAAAATTATTGGAGATACCTCTTCCTGAGGAAAGAAACGGGAACCCGCCTCAGTATTATTCTCATGAAAGTTACCACCCCGAAACCACACCATCAAGTCTATTCTCTAAGCAAAAACTTTAACTTTTAATATTTATTCATTTTAACACCTTCTTGCCTCAAATTGCTAGACTATAAGCAAAAACTTTAACACCAACGCGTTAACATTTATTCAATAGTTTTAAAAATTAATGTCATATCTAGGAGGCGGCTTTAATAATTTTAACTATTTTAACGCCGTATTTAATGCATACATATGGCTTATTTAGCCAAAAAGAAGGTTATGATTTTGACAGCTTTGAGATAAAAGCATCACGTTAACGTCGCTGTTAAAACTCCTGGTTTAGAGAATAGCATTTTTTAACGCTGGTGTGTCAGTCAGATAGGCCTACTAGATTGAAAATAATAAATCAAGTTAGTAACGCGCATGTGCGAGAGGTTATCGAGGGCTGTAAAAATATGAACAAGCAAAAAACATAGCTATCTTCATATGGATCGTTAACACCTGGTGTTAAAAAGTTAAATGTTAACCTCGCTGTTAAAACTTGGTTTACAGAATATCATTTTTTAACACTGGTGTTATTTTCCTTTTTAACAATCAATTTAAAATGTTAAATTTTAACATCTGTTTTTTGTGAATAGTCCTGAATGTCAGTTCGGATACTAATGACGGAAGAGAGAGAAATAGTTTTAAAATGATGCATAT
This sequence comes from Euborellia annulipes, assembly GCA_023213315.1. Lineage (NCBI taxonomy): Eukaryota > Metazoa > Arthropoda > Insecta > Dermaptera > Anisolabididae > Euborellia > Euborellia annulipes. The sequence goes on along the minus strand of JAKCPI010019766.1, from coordinate 92,583 downwards.
AATACGTTATTGATATACTACTAATTATCTTAGAATGAAAAACAGCTCAATTATTATTATAATTAATTCTATAAATTGAAGAATCTAGGAGGGGGACAGGAAGGGATTATGCCCCGCCATCCAGAAAAATTTCCTCTTATGATTCTATATTATTTAATTAAAAAAAATATATATATCTAATTTCACCTCTCTCATGTAAATTTATCTTTAAAGTCCAAGTTCGTTTGATATCTGAATAAAGATAGCTTTACACAGAAATTACCTCTAATATCGGGGTCAAATAGGGGAAGTTAAATAGAAGTAAAACGGGAATTGAAGAGAGATAATAGATATAATAATGAGTGGCCGGACAAAACATAAAATAAAATCTACAAACTAATTTAATAAATAAAAAAATCTCATACACTTCTACTCATACCATCTTATACAAATTTTTTTTTAAAACTAAATTTATTTCTCCCCCCCTCGAAAAATTTTGTTTTTAACCAAATTTTTTCCCCTGCGGAAAATTTTTTTTTACAATCTATAATTTTTCCACTCGGCTTTTGAAATTTTTTTTTTGGGGGGGGGGCCCCCCTCCCCCCTCTTATACCGTCCCTGGTTATGGTGTGGAATGGGAAAGTGTGTTTTTTTAAAAAAAAAAATTATAAATATTCTAAAAAGTCAAATAACACGAAAGGGAAAAAACATGAAAACTCAAAAACAAAACAATCATCTCAATCACTTAGTTTTTCTAATTCTATAAAATTAAATATCTAATTTATAATAAAACTTTTTTAAATCCTCTAATAATGAGTTTTGAAGGGGAAATTCTGACTATTCTATGTATTTATCCTTCGATTCTTTAGAAAGAAATACTTGTTAATTTATTTTAATATGACGTGCAAAAAGTAGTTGGTAATTCAAAGTTTCATTCAATATGACTTTTGATCAAAGTCAAAAACAAAATTAATTATAACTATTTAGAGTTTAGAGTGACCTACAAAGTCGTAGTTCAAAAAAAAAAAGGCTTATTTGAAGTATTTTTCCCCCCATTCATAAACCCCAACCCCCCTTGTGTTAGGGGAAAGGGACCAGGGCAAATGGGGATCGTGGTTCGACTCCCGGCGGCCCCCCCTTATATTTTTTTCGGGTACATGAAGAAAAATGAAGTATATGAAGTATTTTTTAGCATCAGTAAGTTTCGTCCAATAGAATATAAATAATTTCATCTATCAGGCTTCAAATTATTGGCCATATAAGCGTATAGATTTGAAAAATTTCGAGGGGGGACCCGGGCCCCCCTTTTATATAAATATATGTTTGTTATTAACAAATTCGGACCCTTCAGTTTCATCAATTTATGCTAAGAGCTTCGGTTTCGGATTCATTGTTGGGAAACAATCAATATTTGTGTTATGGGCGTATCTAGGGGGGGGGGCAAGCGAGGGCAGCTGCCCTTCCCCCTTTCAAACTAAAAGCAAAAAATATAAATAAAAAACTGAAAAATTCACGCCACCTGTGAGAAGATAAAACCTACAAGGGACGCTTTCTTCTATCTCCAGTTAGTTTGTGGTCCTTATTATTAAATTGATCTTCCTTACGGCCATCTACAAACAATTTGATGTATGTATGTTTGCCTCTATATATGTCCAGAGTCCTGATGAAACGCCGACTATAGGTTTGTTCGTTTCACTTGTCATGGTATAAAAGTGCAAATTTTGCAAGTTTTTCTAGTGTTCACCTAGCGTGCAAAAAATGAAACGAACAGAATGGATTGGCAAGCGAAACGGACAGCTTTATATAGTGGAATAAATTTGGCTTGAAAATATCTCCAGGGTTATCATTTATCGTTCAACTCATAATTTGTGTTATAAATCGAAAATTATAAATGTAAATAAAATAATTAGATGGTAGAAACCGAAGCCAATGATTATTTTATGATTTATAATTCCAACTCTTTTAAAACTTCCTAGCTTCTGGCTCCAGGAGTGAATCACTTCTTTGCGTTTTCCCTTGAAATGTTGATAGATATATTATCATCGATGCGATTGAGAGAAGAACAAGCCTGCCTCTTGTTCTTGGTGAAGAACGAGAGCCATAATTAGATCGGATAGCGAAGACCTCACAAAATGTATAACTCACTATGGTATTTGAAAATATATAAAATACCCATTGAGTTCTGAAGTACTTAAAAAGAAGAAAAGAAACCCGTATTTATTGATGTTTCACACAACTTCCATTTCTTTTATTATTAGTTTGGTATGGTCTTCTTTTAATTAAACTTCATCGGAGGTTTTTTGAATTTCCTTTCGAGAAAAAGAACAAGATGGATTTGTCGGTGGCCGCTTAAAAACACATCCATCACTGATCGGTTGGGTCCTCTGGATCTTGATCTCACTCCGAAATAGGGATTTCTTCTGCTCCCACTGGATCTGATGGACCTGACCCAATCCTATAACGCCATCAGCGAAGGGATTTCCAAGGGGAAAAGAGAAAACAAATTAAAAAAAAGAATAGGCCTACATCCCTTCTACCACAGGTGATTTTTTGCCAGTCTGAAATTTACAAATTTTAATAAAAGAACCTTTAGAAAAAAATGGCTGGTAGGCCAATAATAAAAAAAATCACTTTGTGTAAATTTTTTCTCACTAAATTCCCTCCAACAGTCAAAGTGTTATTTATTCAGAAAAATTGATGTTGGATTAACATACGATTTATTTAAAAAAAATAATTTTTTCCCCTAACTGGCTTAAGCCATCTATAATAGCTGAGCTCACAGATCACATACATTTTAGACGAGGTAGACATATATTGCAAATTCTATTTATTATAATGAAATAGGCATCGATTTTTGCATTAGCGTCGACGGCCGATTAATCCGCGATTAGGCTTACGAATGGTGACATTTGGAACATGTTTATGATCATGGTGGATTAGACCTTTTCAGCGAATTATACCTAAAGCCATAGGGAAGAGAAATTGAATATCGAAGGAAAGAAAGACAAGAAAAATCAATATAAACAAAAACATCGATTCAAAATAATGAGAGTCGATCATTTTTTGAGAAATAATGAAATTTGATTTCACGAAAAACAAAATTGTGTTTTCTTTCATATTCAAATAGTCTAGTCGATGTAATAAAAAATATGGTAGTTTTGGGAAAATATTCCGAATTATAGATTTTTTGGGTGTACCCTAGGTTTATCCCAAGTTTTCAACCTCGACGACTCTGTACCAACTTAGTGAGAGGGGAGAGGGGGGGGGGGGGGCACCTCAAAAACTTTGGATTTTTTTTTCAGTTTTTCGCTTATATTTTGTTACCCAGTATATTCTGTGTACTATAACACAATACAAGGTAGTAGATTTAAATTTGGTACATAAAACTAATGAGTAGAGCAAATATTAACCGAGATACGACCGGTCAAATTTAGACAAAATTTTGCATTTCGAGAAAATTTGTCCGGCAGTATCTCAATTAATATTGGGTCCATAAATTCGTCGTTTTATGTACTAAATTTTAGTATATTTAATACTCTACAACTTTACATCGGAACTATGGTGGACGAAATATGCTTACTTTAAGAAATATAGGAAAAAAACTGAAAAGTTCCAAAAAATTTTAAGTAAAAATTGCATTACCAATGAAAACCAATGAAAACCAATTGCATTACCAATGAAAACCAATCAACATTCTCACTGAACAAGTCAATGAATAACACACCCATAAAGAAAATACATAATAAATGTATTGTGCCCTTTTAACAACTCCGGGGCAGATACAATTTGAAAGACTGATGATGAAAAAATAAAATTTTCTCGAAACGTCTCGTTAATTGTAATAAAATCGGAGGCTTTATTTTTGGCTGCTCCTGCTTCCTTCCTTGTATAAAAATTGCATTAACTTTTTCGCAAAACTACCATATTTTTTATTATATCGACTGGACTAAAACAAATATTTAAAAACTTTTTCTAATGGAAACTACGCCTTGGAGAAATTTAATTGAAAATTCATCTTGAATTATTTATTAATTAGAAAATAGCCTATTTGACTTTTTAGAAAAAACGAGAATATTCCTATTAATTTAAACATACTGTAAATCAATTTAACAAATTTCAAAGTAAATTTGATTTCTTCTACCCAATTAATTTAACAAATTTATAACAACGAGGTTGAATTTAACCAATTCCGAAACCTGTCAGTTTGACAGGATCAAAGATCACCTCAGGTAGGGAGTTACAAACTTCGAACAACCCCATTTCCATTTTCAAACTCTACGGGATAATATAAAATTTCCAAACCATAGTAGTTTAATTTAATGATACCTAGTATTAGAATATTTTTGTACGAATCAAAATTAAAATCATTATATTAATCAGATTTCGTTTTTCTGATTACTCCCTTTATTTCTAATATCTAAAAAATTCATTAGAATGGAATTGACATTTAATGTTTGGAACAGTAGAAAAAAGATAAATGGCCTCTCTTATTTTTTTTCCCCAAAGATTCATATCTTTTGAGAAATGTTCATCGTTTAACCTGAATTGAATCAATTTGCTTAAACTTTTTTTTCCTCTCTCTTTTTTAATGATTCATTAACTTTTCAAATCGATCATCTTTTATATTTTACTAAAAAAAAAAATTTGCATTTAAATTAAAAAAAAAAAATTTATTTCGGACCACTTTTGAAAGAATCTTTCATTTATTAATTAAGAGATAAAAAAATTAATTAATCACAAAAAGTTTATATAATTTATGAGAGATTATGAATGAAAAATAGATGAGGTGTAGGTATGGAAAAAAATTATTTTTTACTTTCTCTTACCTCTATATATATATATATATATATATGAAGTGAGAAAGTATTGCGATGGGTAAGAGAAAGTTGTGTGTTGTGCGCTAGTCACACCAGATTCTTTTTTTTATGGTGTATTGAACTTTCATTTCGAAGTAAACTTGCATTTCAAACAATTTAATTTCTTGATTAAAACTTTTTCTTTTGATGATTTGAAAAACAAAAACCAAGAAAAAAAAATTATTCTCTCTTTAATGAGTTGTGTGTGTTGTTTGTGTATTTATTTCAACATTTAAAATTCAAAGGTTTCTTTTTTAAGAGGAAATTTTTTCCAATCCTTTGATAAGAATTTAAATAGAATTCGGGCTCACAAATTGTAATAAGTAAATGCTACCAAATAAGATTATATTATTAAATAGATACGCAATGTATCGATTAAAACTAGACATACTACAGTAGAATAATAGAGAAAGAAGCAACAATTTTTCCCTTTTCCAAAAATATGAATAAATGCATGTAAATTTAACAGAAATGGATAAAGAAGCAAATAATCTCCTATCAAGAGGACAGAATTGATAATGAAGAAGAAGAACGAAATTTAGTGTGAGTAAATTCATTAATTAATTGAAGATAAAATTTTGAAAATAATATTATTCCCTCTGATTAATTGATTGTATTTTATCATCAATGCATTGATGGATGGACGAATGGACCAATTGAATCAAACTGTGTATTTATTTATTCAGCTTCTTGGCTCACTAATTTATTTTAATTTACAATAACAAAAGTTTTAGAATGTTAAATTTATATTTATTAATACCCAAACAGGTCTATTCTCTAAGCAAAAACGTTATCTTTTAGCGTTAATTCATTTTAACACTTCTTAGTCTCAAATTGCTATTCTGTAAGCAAAAACTTTACCTAAGCGTTAGTTTAGTTTAGTTTAAATTTTACATGGCCTCCAGCTTTATAGCTGTATTGTCCAGATAACATTTAGTCAATAGTGTTAAAAATTAATGTCTTGTCTAGAGGTGTCTTTAATATTTTAACGTCGTATTTAAAATAAAAATGGCGTCCTTAACCTAAAAAGTAAGGTTATGATTTTGATAGCTTTGCAATAATAAGAAACATGTTGATTTTAAACAAATGGGTGTTAAAAAGCAATGTAATGTAAAAACAATCAGCGTTAAAAAATGCTATTCTCTAAATAAAGTTTTAACAGCGACGTTAACATGTTGATTTTATTTCAAAGCTATCAAAATCATAACCTTACTTTTTAGGTTAAGAACGCCATGTTTATTTTAAACACGACGTTAAAATATTAAAAACACCCTCTAGACATGGCATTAAAAAATGTTTTTCTCTAAATAAAGTTTTAACAGCGACGTTAACATGTTGATTTTATTTTAAAGCTATCAAAATCATAACCTTACTTTTCCTAGGTTAAGGACGCCATGTTTATTTTAAACACGACGTTAAAATATTAAAGCCAACCCCTAGACATGGCATTAATTTTTAACACTATTTACTAAATGTTAACGCTTTGGCTTTAAATTTTTGTTTACAGAATAGCTATTTGAGGGAAAGAAGTGATTTTGTACAGCATTTTTTAACGCTGATTGTTTTTACATACTTTTTAACACCTATTTGTTGATTTTAAATTTTAACGTCTGTTTTTAGAGAATAGACCTGAATGAGAGTAAAACTTGGCCGAGAGCACTGTACTCGTTAAGTGTAATCAAGACATAAAGAGATTATTCGTGAGGTCATTCAATTATCGTTAAAATGAATTAAAATAATAATATGGAAATTTTTGTTTCATTTCCAATACTTGTTAATAAATTAGTTTTTTTTTTGTCCGCTCAGCAAAATAGAATATAATTAATATATCATTATTTTTATTTAATTATTTTATGTTATTTCGTTATATTTATTTATTTTTTTTTTTAGTAAAATCAACAATAATGAATATTCATATAAAAATAATATTACGACTTTAAAAATAAATATAGCCGATTGTTTGGGCGTATAATATATAATCCATTAAATGACGCCTGGCAAAAAACAAAATAAAAAACACTTAAAAATTGCAAAAGAGAAGAAATGTAACAAATGGAATGATTAATCAAACGAAACATGCGATTCGAAGAATGAATGAGCTGGGAGGCGAAATTAACTCGGTCAGGAGGGTCGGTGGCTCTTATTTCTGGTTCGGAAGTGAGGGAGTATGAAAGCAGCTCAGGTAGGTGGGGCAATTTGGCATTTGGCTACGTCGTCGTCACATAAAACGCCATGCCAATGGCTGCAAAAAAGATGGCCGTCTTCCATTATTTAAATACTTTTTGGACGCTTCAACGGAACTTACGCGTCGCGCCAGTTATAAAACACAAATCATTCTAATTAATAATTAATCTTGTCGCTTTTTTCTGAATTGAAATGCTGATAAATGAAATAAAAGTTTAATTTAACATTTATTAGGGTCGGTTGCTTCAATTCTAGTCAACTAGCTAACCAACCGATAGCAAATCAATAGCAAACAAGAACACGCGCTCAAGTTAAAAACATATGAGTTTTTTCAAATATAATTAGCTATGTGAGGAATAATAAGTTTTGTGATGTTAGCAACTTTATAAAAGCATCATAAAAGTATATATGGCCCAAAATGCCGAAAAGACCAAGGTGAAAAGACAAAAAAATTTTTAGAAAAATAAACAAGGTTTGTGTTCCTAATTTCACCCTTTAGTTACGGAATTGGATCTTAGTTAACAAACCACGATCTGGGCTCTTTATTTAATCACATGATTAGCGTAACTAGATGTGAAAAGATTCGAAAGTCATAGTCATCTAGCTTCTCGGAGGGATAGCTATAGTTAATTAGAAGCATGGGCGTAACTATGGGGGTGCCGGGGAGTCTCCCCCCCCCAGAGCTCCCTGTCCCAAGAAAAATTGAAAAAATATGGGGCTTTCCAGGCCCCCGGAGGATAGCTGGTCCCATGCCCCCCCCCCCCCAGCCAAATTCTCTAGTTACGCCCATGATTAGAAGTGAAGCAACCGACCCTTTATATTATAGAATTATTCGGCATCTGAGGCTATATACTCTATTTATTTGTTTATATCGAACAAATATATTTATACGAAACAAAAGATACAGACGTATTTATTTATATTTTTTCGAAATTAAAATATTTTAATACTTTTATCTGAGTTTATAAATAAACCAATTCAATGCCAGTCAGAACGGAAATTTCACTGGACCACGAAGGATAAAAAATAATAAATAAAGAAAATGTTTCCAGGGGGGGAGGCGGTAGAATCAGAATCCGCCTGGAAGAATTTGCTCTCAATTATTTCGGTCGCTAAACGAGCCAAAGATAACACTACAAGCCAAACCATTAATAAAGCTTATTGTCTATGAACAAATTAATTACAATCACCTGTCATGTGCGAGTTTGTCTATTTTTATCCGAGCCAATGAGCCGCGAAAAGCAAGCCTGATGTGGCCCCCATACTCGTATCAATAGACTATTTCCGATAAAAATATCTCATCAACTTGGCTTATTATAAAGAAGAATCATCTGTTCGTTCGTTTATTTCAAAATTTAATTAATACATTTCATAAATCACAAAAGATTAAAAAAATTAAATCATATAACAAATTTTAAGAGGGCGGTGTTTCGGATTTGTATTACCGATATATAAAATATTGTAATTTTAAACTTTAGTATGAGTGTTACGCGGGAAAGAATCAAGCTCTAAGAAGAATCGAGCTTTGTATCTTGTTTTGTATTGATTGAGTTATCAGAGATATAAATCTACCATATTCTTTAATATCGTTTCATAGTAAATAGATTATTTAGAAAAGTCTGATGACGGTTATTATTATTTTTTTTCATTTTATTTAGTGTTTATTTTGCCGCTATATCAGGGGGAGATTTACAAATATTTACAATTCGGAGTGAAAATTGAAAGAGATAAGAATAAGAAAAGAAAGAGGGAGAGAGAGAATAAACAAATTACAAAAAGAAATGAGCTTCTCTCTCAATATAAAAGCTCTCAGCTGAAAAGTAAACTTGCCACCGAAATATATTCAAAGGTGGATGGATATGGACAAATAATTAATTTTAAAAACGTTCAAGTCTAAAATAAAAAAAAAATCTGGTGTGACTGCGCACAGCACACAACTTTCTCTTACCTTCGGTAATCGAAAGTTGTGTTCTGTGCTTGTCACACCAGATTTTTTGTGTCGATATATATTTAGTTCCCGATAGTACAGAACATATGAATTCAGATGTAAAATTTATAAGTATGGGAAAATATTTATATTTTGTTACCATGGCAACCATTTCTCCTATCTTCCCTATGAAATACAAGAGTAAAGTGGTCTTCAGAAGATTTCAATTGCAAAATGAGAATATACATTTTAAAGAGCATCTAAAAAATAATTGATTTTTGAATTTTAAAAAAAATAGTTGGAGCAAATTTTGAGAAAATCGAAAAAAACTGAAAAAGTACATCAGTAAAGTACTAGTACTCTTTGGCCGATTTTGATTAAAAGCTTATTTTTCCGGTCCCGGGGGGTGTTTAACTTAAATATAAAATTTCAACCTCCTAGCTCAATTCCTTCATGCTTAAAATTGAACACACACACACACACACACCCACACACACACACACACACACCCCCGCCCACCCACACACAGACAGACCATGTCGCGAAAACCACTTTTTTGGATTCAGGGGACCTCAAAACGTGAAGATCCATCAAAATCTCGACATCGAATTTTTGACAGAACAATACTTTCTCTCTATATATATATTACATATAACAAGGAAGAGAAAGAAAAAGTAAAATAATATCAAACGAAACGAAATTATAAGAATCTGAATAAGAATCACGTTCAATTCAATTGAATTTTTTTCCATCTATTAAAAAAAAAAAAAAAAAATTAAATTAGAGAAATGAATCTTGTTATAGCTCTTTTGAAGAAGTAATAAAGAAAGATTCGCTAATACAAGAAAATTTTATTTTTAAAATTATCAAATTAATTGAAAACGAAAAGACAAAATTTTAATTTTAGATATGTAAATGAGTATTCATTCAAAGTGAATGAAAAAAGTGGAACATCTTTAAAATAAAACAAACTAAAAAATCTGGTGTAACTGGTCATACACACACACTTTCTCTTAACCTTCGGCAGTCGAGATATACTTTAGTTGCCCTTAGAACTTAAGTTCCAAACTTGACCACGCGATTCATAGATGGCGTTGAGCTACGAATGCTTCTACATCAGTAAATTATACTTCAAACAATTTTCACGAAAAATTTCACTGATGCCGTAATACAGATTGAAGACGAAATAAAACAAGACTTATTTTCGGCTCGAATTATTTAATTTTCCTCTGTCGACGTTTCGGGGACTAAACGTCGCCCATCTTCAGGATAAAGGTGTTAAAAAATTCTTAGCTCTGCCTCCTTCAGTAGTTAGATAAGTTAGTATAAAATATACTAACATTCTAACTTACCTAACAACTGAAGGAGGCAGAGCTAAGAATTTTTTAACACCTTTATCCTGAAGATGGGTGACGTTTAGTCCCCGAAACGTCGACAGAGGAAAATTAAATAATTCGGGCCGAAAAGAAGTCTTGTTTTATTTCGTCTTCAATAAAAGTAATAGTTGATTTATGTATTTTAATCAAAATTATTTTGAGAAAATCGAAAAAACTGAAAAAGTACATTAGTAAAGTAGTACTTTTTGGCCGATTTTGTTCAGAAGCTTATTTTCACTTTCTAGGGGCTTGTCTAACTTAAATATAAAATTTCAACCTCCTAGCTCTATTAGTTCCTGAGATATTTTGTTCACAGACAGATCATGTCGCGAAAACCACTTTTTTGGATTCAGGTACCTCAAAACGTGTATATCCATCAAAATCTCGACATCGAATTTTTGACATGAATCCAATACTTTCTCTCTCTAAATATACGCCTTTTACATATATAGGTAAGAGAAAGTAAAAACAGCGACCGACCTTTTGTTGAAGTCATTTCATATTTAAATAGGAATATTTTTTTGTCTTTATTTATTTATTAAATTGAAAAGATTAAAATTTATCACCTGAGTTATTTTCTCATTCTTTCAAATTTTTTTTTTAAAGAGAAGTAAAATATTTACTTTTCAAAATTAAATTATTCCATTTTAGATCACAATAATAGAATTCTCTTTGAGTTATCTCATGATCCTTTGTAAATATTTTATTCTCTCTCCTAACAGAAAATCGCTAAGGGATAATTAATCTCTCTTTAGTCCTTAATCGGCAAGCAGCCAACCAACCAAGATCAGATTTATTATCATCATCATCATCCTAACTATTAACATTTGTTCCTTTGGTCCTGTTATCCCCACCTGAACGGACCTAATAATAATAAAATTCGTCCTAATTGGACTTGGGAAGTTCTCTCATTGCCAATCGAGCATTGAGATAAGAATTTGGGCCTTATCTCGACAAGCTACTCCATACTCTGCCGCTCTAATTAATTGCAGCATGTTAAACAAACATTTGCAATTCTATTATTCGGAGAATAAATAAGGACAGGATAAGCAAAATGTTTATGTTATAGTGCTAAATTTTCTCGGTCATCGAGATTGAATTTTAGGATTTTCTATATATGTTTTTATGATTATAAATAAAGAGGCCAGTGGTCACTGGTCGCCATCTACGTACTCACAAAACTAGGGACGGAAAAGGCGCTCGAAAAGTCTATTTTCAATTTTGGAATCGACTTTATATTTTTCGATTCTTAGAATCGATTAATTATTTCTGAAAGTCGACTACAACACCCACAAATATTGTTTTCAATATTTTTAAAAAGAATATTCTATCCAGAAATTGCACGTGATATGGCATCGGATCTTCTTTTTTCTTCGACTGATTATTCCCGCGGTGCGGGGTCGGCGGGAAGGGTTTTTGAGACCGGGAAAGAATAAAACTGGCCGGCCCGTTGCACGGGATCTTCTATCCTCGCCATTATTATTCACGCGGTGCGGGGTCGGCGGAGGGATTTTTGCGACAGGAAGGAATAGAACAGGCCGGTCTGACGCCTGTTGAAAATATTGAAAGAAAGAGACTGATATGCAAAGAAAAAAAGTACTGCCAGTCCCAGCTAGGGCAGCTCGTGGTCGCCATCCACGTACCCACAGATGTGGGCCCCTGAGCAAGCGTGATATGGCACCGGATATTAAAATAAAATTTGAAAGTTGAGTATCAAAACAAAACAAACATTAAAATATTAAAATTGAGGAATTCAGAATGCCACATATTTTCACTACCGATCTTCGAAAGCACGTTGATTGGTGTAGGTTTTAAAAGAAAGATGAAAGCCAATCAATGAAAACGTTACAAACTATATTACCATCGGATACTAAGTATTGTAAAAAAAGTCGAAGTCGTCCAGTAAGAATTGATTCTAATCGACTTGAAAGAGTTTTTCAACTTGGTTCTAAAAAGTTGATTAGTTTCAGTAAAAGATCGATTCTTGACTACAGTCAGAGTCGACTTTTCCATCTCTACACAATATGTGAATCCGTGAGTTTAAATTTGAATAAGAAAAAATTATAATATAATTTCATTAGCCTATTAAAAGGAATAAAATTTTACTAGAAAATTTTTCATTCTCATTTTTGGATCGAGTGCTATTTTGAAATTATTTGAAATGTCATATAAGAAAAATTTCATTGCTCTAATATGTAGAAGTGGTGATTTCTATTACAAAATTCCACCAGTTAAATATCAAAAATAAAAGCATTTTAAAAATAATAAATCATTTAGGATGATGATCATTTCTGTTGAACACCCATCCAAGATATTATCGTAATTAAAACGCTATAGATTTTCTCTTCGCCCTTAATTGTAGGCTAGAATATTAAATTAATAATTATTTGATATTGTATAAACATTCAAACTTTATATTATAAAATAAATAAATGTATTCTAATTAAAATGAGGTTTTATACTAGCAACAAATTATATTTGGATATTAGATAGAATTTAAATTCTATTTATTTGTCAAATCTAAATAGAAAATGAATAATTTTAACAAATTTCAAAGCAAAAAAGAGGGGAGAGGGGAAATTTGATTGAAAGCATAATTAATAATTAGAAATAATAGAATTAGAGAAGAATGATAAATTTGCCTTTGAATAAATTAATGAAAAATTTCTAAATTAATCGTTTTTTAGTTATTTTGTTAATATATAACGAGAGGCAGTGTTTGGGATATGAAGGGCCGGTTGCTTCACTTCTAGTCAACTATGATTATAAAAATCTTATCCGACCGATAGCAAATCATCGAAATAGTAAACAAGAACACATTTCAACCTTCGCGTTACAAAAAATGAGTTTTTTCATCTAAGGACCTTAGAATGTGTATTCTTTGAAATCACATCATCATCGTCGCGGTCAAATTACTTTTCCTACTCTAATATATCAGATAAAAGTAAAAAAAAAAAAAAAACAATAGTTATTAAAAAAATAATACTTTAGTTATGGATTATTTTGAAATTTTGAAAAAAAAAAAAGGTTCTCGAACAAAGAAATATTATTTTATTTATAAATGTAAGCGCCTCACCACTAGGGTATATAAACAATAAACATTGCTAAGACTGGGCTGACACTTCTTTGATTCATATCTTGGTATAAATCATGTTTATCTATGTCAACATCTTATTTGTTATTGTTTGTTTTAAACATTGAGTAGGTGGAGGAAGTTTTATTTTTCAAAAAAAAAAAAGTTTAATATTTAATTAATGTGAAAACAAGTTGAAAACTTGAATTCTTGGAAAAAAAATCTGGTGTGACTGGCGCACAGCACACAACTTTCTCTTACCTTCGGTAATCGAAAGTTGTGTACTGTGCTTGTCACACCAGATTTTTGTGTCGACATGTAATTAGTTTCCGACAGTAGGGTACATTTAAACAAGGCATTTGAATTCAAGATGTAAAATTTATAAGTATGGGAAAATATTTATATTTTGATACCATGGCAACCATTTCTCCTATCTTTTCTATGGAGTACAAGAGTAAAGTGGTCTTCAGAAGAATTCAATCACAAAATGAGAATATACATTTTATAGAGAATCTAAAAAATAATTGATTTTTGAATTTTTAAAAAAATCGTTGGAGCAAATTTTGAGGAAATCGAAAAAAACTGAAAAAGTGAATCAGTAAAGTACTAGTACTCTTTGGTCGATTTTGTTCAAAAGCTTCGTGTCACGTCCCATGGGGGTGCCTAACTTAAATATAAAATTTCAACTTCCTAGCTCTTTTCGTTCTTGAGATATTTTGTTCACACACACACACACACACACACACAGACAGACAGACAGACAGACAGACCATGTCGCGAAAACCACTTTTTTGGATTCAGGGGACCTCAAAACGTGAAGATCCATCAAAATCTCGACATCGAATTTTTGACATGAATCCAATACTTTCTCTCTATATATATATTACATATATACATAGGTAAGAGAAAGTAAAAATAATTTTCCCACAAATAAAAAATTAAACAGAGAAAAAATTTATTAGATATTCTTTACTTCTGCATCCAACCAAAATATTCAATATTCACTTCTTTTTATTTATTTATACATTTGCTTGTTCCATTTAACGAGATGTTTTAACTATTATTTATTAATTCGTTGAGCTTTTAATATTTGATAAACTGTATTATTGTAAAAGCAGCTTTCATGCAACTTTGAATTTATGATATTAGGAAACTTTTTTTGACTGCGAATTTAATTAATTATTCATTTTCTTCCCTTTTTGGTTGCCCAAAGGGTCAAAAAAATTATATCTATAATAACGAGATTACAAGCGTTTGTTAATTAATCCGGGTTTAGGTGAAAAGTCGGGGAAATCCCAATCTATGTTGTTATGTCTGTCAATTAAAATCTTCTTCATTTGTGAATTTATTCATAGTCATTCATCTTTGTAAATAAGAGATGTTAATGCCAATGATTGATTTTAATGATAGGATTCGCTTTTGAAATGACTTCATTATAATTATTTAAAAAAATAAAATTTTATTTATTCAAATCTCCAATCTATCGAGAAATAGGAGAGCTTTTCATTAACATTTACAGGCAAAGAATACGTGAATGTCTTTTCATTTCTAACTTCACCACACTGACAATTGCAAAGATTACTTAAAAGGTCTTCTCATTTAAAACGAAATAAACGTAAATATAATATTTAGTATTAAAAATATTATTAGTAATAAGAGAGAATAGGCCTATAATGTTTAATTTTAAATTATTAAACATAAATAAAATATTTTTTCATTATCATTCTCTAATATTGCAAAGAATACATAAATTTCTTTTATTTCTAATATCACACATTCATGGGCGTACCTAGCGAGGGGCAGCTGTCCCCCCCCCCTAGAAGCAACAAAAAAAAAAAATTAAATGTTTATAAAGTGATGAAACGAAACAAAATTGGTGGATGGCGACGGGGAATGATTCTTTTTGTTAGGACTCGAGGGTTTTTAGGCCTTTAATTCGAAGGCTTTACCTCTCTATATAAAAAAATCTGGTGTGACTGGCGCACAGCACACAACTTTCTCTTACCTTCGGTAATCGAAAGTTGTGTACTGTGCTTGTCACACCAGATTTTTTGTGTCGACATGTATTTAGTTTCCGACAGTAGGGTACAATTGAATTCAAGATGTAAAATTTATAAGTATGGCAAAATGTTTATATTTTGATACCATGGCAACCATTTCTCCTATCTTTTCTATGGAGTACAAGAGTAAAGTGGTCTTCAGAAGATTTCAATCACAAAATGAGAATATACATTTTAAAGAGCAACTAAAAAATAGTTGATATTTGAATTTAAAAAAAAATCGTTGGAGCAAATTTTGAGAAAATCGAAAAAAACTGAAAAAGTGCATCAGTAAAGTACTAGTACTTTTTGGTCGATTTTGTTCAAAAGCTTCGTGTCACGTCTCAGGGGGGTGCCTAACTTAAATATAAAATTTCAACCTCCTAGCTCTTTTCGTTCTTGAGATATTTTGTTCACAGACACACACACACACACGGACACACAGACAGACCATGTCGCGAAAACCACTTTTTTGGATTCAGGGGACCTCAAAACGTGAAGATCCATCAAAATCTCGACATCGAATTTTTGACATGAATCCAATACTTTCTCTCTCTATATATTAACATATATATAGAGGTAAGAGAAAGTAAAAATAGCTATGTCACAATCTGGACGACCATGATCTGACCATGCCCCCCCCCCTAGAATTGATCCTGGGTACGCCCACATTTGCACACATTTGCTATGGGAGAAATCGTAATTTCAACAATAACTCAAAAAGTTATAGGAATTTCGGTCCGAAAATAGTTTTCCTAGTCCTCTTTAAGCATATAAAATTTGGTTTTGAAATTTCAACTGGAAATTGCTCAAATAGAGCGTGACAGACAGATGGACATTAGCGAATTATATATATAGAAGATTATTTTATATTCATAATTTCTCATCAAATAGTGTAATATTATATACCAAGATATCTTTAATAGAATATCATTTTCATTCTTTGAAAATTTTTGTGCAACAAAATAAGGATAAATTTTAATAAACAACAAAAGGGATTTTGAATCTCTACGCTCGGGAGGAATTACAAACATGTATGAAATCCTATCTCTTGTATTTTATAAAATAGTCCAAACGAAAAAATTATTTTTTTTTTAAATGCAAATTAAAAGGAATTGGGTTCGAACTGTTACGATAAATCAGATCACACCATTCGTCATTGTCAAAAAAATTCCCAGCAAAAAAAAAAAAAATCACTTAAAAAATTCAGATTTTGAAGAAGAGATTAAAAAACTTGTAATAAAAGATTCTTTAGAAAATTCATCTCGAAGGTCGTAAGAATAATTTTCCATTTGAATGGCTTTTAAATTTGTCTTTAATGCGAATGATCATTTTCATAAATAATGTACCCTCTTTAATGAAGAAAAAAAAATCGATTGTAAAAGTTTATCATATGTTTATAAAACTAATTGACCATCCATTTCTATTGTGTTAAATGTTTCGAAATAATGCTATTGTCCTTCGGAGGGCTTCACGTTTATCCCAACAGGAACTTTATCAGAGTATGACAAACGGACAAACAATCGGATATTATATCATATACACATATAAATAATCACTGTTATTGAATTTTTTTTTAATTAAATGATTTAAATAAATCTCAAGAGTTGCCCGGCTGAGGGTTTTTTTGTATTTATATAAACATTTCATTTATCTATTTTGTTAATTAAAGGCTTGCGAGCGAACATTCTTGTTATTTTTATTTTTTTGACATTTAGATAAACAAATCAGCGAGAATGAAGAAAAATATTTGAAAAGAATTTTAACGCAGTTGCCAACAGAATAAAATTAATAATTTTCTTTCGTTTGTCTCGTCTCAGTTAATTTTATTAATGTAATTTTTATAATATAAAAAATATAAAGCGCAAAATTCTATCCTATAATAATATATTATATATTATAAAACCAATCTCATTGAAATAAGTCTCCAAAGTTTCAAAAGTCAAAATACTCGAATATAGTAGAGAGAATAAAATGCAATTTTAAATCTGCCATATATCCTATCCGAAGTCACATATAACATTCTTTGTAATTGTAGTTTTTACACCACAGTTAAACAGAAACAACTCTTTTATTAATAAAAATGTCTTATATGGCCTTATCGGCTTAGTTAACCCTTAGGCCAGAAGACTGTGTGAATGTGTAAGTGTGAGTGTGAATGAGAAACAAGTGTGAGTGTTTTTTTAGAAAAAATGAAAAGAAATTTATGTATTTTTTGCAATATTAGGGAATGTTAATGAAAAATTTTTTATTCAAGTTTAATAATTTAAAAGAAAAACATATTCTTTCTTATATCCCGAGATTCCGCTCAAAAGGGCCTAAGGAACGGAGCCCGTAGGCGGGCGGCGCGACTAGTATTATTAATAAACTACAAAAAGGTGGTGATAATTTCAAAGAGTTATAAAGGGAGGCAGACAGTAAATAATGTTTTCGGGAACAATTTGCTCTACTCGTCCTGAAGATGGGAGCGAATTATTCCCGAAAAGTTTTTGAAGATATATAATCGTTGTTGGCTGCCAACCTTCAATCTCTTTGAAATTAAATAGTGTACAAATAGTATAAAGTACGTTTCTGTGGTCACCTTCACTTTTTGCGATTTTTATCTGATGAGAAAGTTGCATTAATATTTAATATCATTAATACTATTAAGTCTTTTTCATTATTGAACATCGATTTATGAACGAAATCGCGCGTAACATGTTTTATATTTAGAAATACAATATTAAAATCATAACTCAGTGAGAAAGAGAGCGAGTGAAGGAATGATATATTGATCCAAGTCTCATTAAAGAGAGCCTTTTGATTTTTGTTTCTTCTCGGTTTTGTTTTATCCACCCTCTCCATCTTGGTTTTGTATATCAAATATATAATAAATTGTTTTAAATTAATAACACAACCGAGTTACGTTCGAAATGTAAAAATAAATCACTTTTAATGTCGACTGCAGAGTGCCTTTCGCGCTTTCTCAAGAGGTAATTAATTATTTATTTTCTGTTTAACTTGAGTAATTAATTTAATATGATCATTAACACGATTTTTTCAAATATTCAAATGAAAAAAAATTAAACTAAGATTTTAGACAAAAAAATTAATTAAGAGAGTTCCTATTTAGGTAGAAGAGCAAGGCTATTTTGGGGATGCTCAAATAGGAGCCTAAAATTTTTTTTGCTTTGTCTTACTTATATATGAAATATATAGATAGAAAGTATTGCGATCATGTCAAAAATTAGATGTCGAGATTTGATGGACATACAAGTTTGGAGGTCCCCTGAGTCCAAAAAAGTGGGTCCCGCAAATTGGTCTGTCTGTCTGTGTGTCTGTGAACAAAATATCTCAGGAGTCAAAAGAACTAGGAGGTTGAAATTTTATATTTAGGTTAAGCACCCCCATGGGACGTGAAACGAAGCTTTTGAACAAAATCGGCCAAAAAGTACTAGTATTTTACTGAGGGACTTTTTCAATTTTTTTCGATTTTCTCAAAATTCGCTCCAAAGATTTTGATTAAAATTCATAAATCAAATATTTTTTAGATGTTAGTATATCAATTAAATTTTTCGCGGAAATTGTTTGAAGTTCACCTTACTGATGAGGAAGCATTCGTAGCTCAGTGACATCTATGAATCTTGTGGTCAAGTTTGGAACTTAGGTGCTAAGGGCAACTAAATATATCTGGACACAAAAAATCTGGTACGACAACAATGGAGTATTCAGTTGACCTAAAATCACAAATATCGAAAAAATTACAAACAAATCTGGTGTGATTGATCGCACCAGATTTGTTTGTAATTTTTTGGATATTTGTGATTTTAGGTCAACTGAATACTCCATTGGAAATACTAATAGTGGTCTTTGGAAATAGAGATCCTGGATTCAAGTAATTTGACTAGTCATAGCCCGAACAATAGAGACATAATTAAAATAGAAGGTTTCAAAAACGATTTAAAAACAATTATTATATTCCAAAGAAAATTTAATTAGCATTTTATCGTGTTAAAGAAATCTATTGTGGAAGGTAAACCACCCAAACGTCACAGTTATCGGTCTTTTGTTAGGGTTTTTCGTGTCACTTAGGGGATTATCATTTTAGCAAGTCATCCTAAAACAACTATTTTTATTTAATTATATACTCTAGTACCTAAAATGATAAGATAGATAGGTTTTTTAATCGGTAGGACATCCGTTGGATAAATAAAATTTAATTTGATTGTTAAATTAAAATATCACGGATGATAAAAATTATTCCTCTTAATTATTACAAATTAATTAAATTAAATTATCTAGTTAAGTTGGGTTGGCTTTGACTTGGCGTCTTTAAATGAATAATATTCCAGCTTTCCGAGTTACGAGTTGTGAGTTTCAAGCCCAAAAGGGCAGATGTCCCTTCGGCCTGACTATCTCCCTCCCCTCCCTCCTATTTCTGACACTCCCAACTGCTTGCTTGCTTGCCAAATAATCAAGAATTTGCTCAAGGAATCTTGAATTTGGAATTATAATCTTAAAATATGACGTGTAATTCGCTTTTGCACGTGTTGCCATATTAATAAAGTTGCTGAATTAAATGAACAGCGAGCGATTCCAAGACGGAGAGGATTAAATTTCTTATATAAATACAGTATATCTTTTTTTTTAATCCAGAAAGATATTATATCGGTTTGTAAGCTGAAATTTTCCAATTATTATATTTTTTGAGGGAGAGTATATTTTAATTTGTAAAAATTTGTAAAACCAATAAACCAATAACGGGGAAAGCAGTCAAGAATATATAAAAGATCTTATTTAACTTCTTTAGATAATTCGGGCACAAACTGTGCTTTTTACCTGGATAATTAAGGACCAATAAATCATTATTTGTACTATGCGAATAATAATACTACAATAAGCAATAAGGAATTTTTCTGATTTATCGCAAGGAATAAGTGGCACCGTGACTGATAACCCATCCATGTGTTTTTTAAATTGTTTCAAAAAACAATTATCTGAAATTATATGACCTAAGATCCCGAAAAGACTTGATAAAAACAAGGGTAAAGTGACCTTCAAATAATTTTGAGGGTAAAATGAGAATATCATTTTTGAAAATAAATGAATTATGAATAATTTAATTTTAATCAAAATAGTTTGAGTGAATTTGAGAAAAAGGTGAAAAAATACGGCAGTAAAGAAACTAGTATTCTTTGGTCGATTTGATACAAAAATTTCGTGTTGCATGTCAGGAGGGATACCGAAATTACAAATCTAATTTCAAAGTCAAAGCTATTTTCGTTCTTGATATATTTGGTTCCCTAATTTGCAGGGCAACTCAGAACGGCCTCAAAACGTATATTTCCAAATTAAACACTAGGTTATTTGTTTCAAGGTTTTATTAATTGGGATACGTATTTCGACAATTCCTTGTCATCATCAGAAGTGATTACATTCTATAAGTGTTAATTTTTAATTAATAAAACCTTTGAAACAAATAGCCTAGTGTTTAATTTGTATATTTAATTTTAATTTACAAAATGTTTCAACGAGAACCAACGGTTGAAAGTTTAAATCTTACGTATATTTCCATCAAAATCGAATTTAGACATAAATGCAAAACAAATTGTACAACATTTGTACCATAGGTAAGAGAAAGTAAAAAATAAATGATTGTCGCTCTTAAACACGTTACTAGTCCTTAGATTGGAAACTAAACAAAAATAAAATGCTACTCTTAACTCTTGAACAAAAGATGATTTTTTTCTATTCCTATTTTTTTAAAAGAATGCAAATTTTTCCATGTTAACAGAAATAGAATGAAAACGAGTATCTAGAAATGTTTTCATAGAAGAAGATAATTTCCGGGAGTGAAATGCTCAATTATGCAAACTAATGCTCTGAACGAGAAAGGGGAGCAGGACTCTCTGTCCCTAGGGAACTCAGAGTCTTTCATCCAAGTCTGAGTGCCAAATGGACTAGAGAGACCTAGCAGGTGCATTAAGGGCGAATAAATTCCAAACCAAATTGCACCAACAAAATGAGAGTTCAGAATAAAATTCGGGATTATTAGCAAATAACGACTTTATACAAAGTAGGCCTATATAAATAAAAAAAAAATTTTTTTAATGGAATCAAAACTTTTTTTTGGCTGAAAACTTTTTCCGATTAAAGCATTTACTAAATCCAAGTCTTATTTTAATATTTATTTTATAGTACTTAACTTTTTCTAAAGCTTAATATTGATTACCCCTTTTGAAATCTTACAATAAACTTCTTAAAACCAATCAACCAAATGATCGTTTAACGACTTTTGATTACAAGAGAGTAATTTGACTAGGAAACGATTTTACTTTTTTTTCAGGAGTTCCAAAATAACATAATTTAGTATATAATTATTCTTAAAAAATCAAATTTTAATTAAGTAGAGTTTCAAATTAAAATTCCACCTGTTTACTTGATTATTGAATAATTATTTTTTAATAACAATAAAGCAATTAGCGTCAATTGATATATGACGCAGGGGAGTGGGGCGGGTATTTTTCTATAAAACAATTAATTTTTGAAAGATTTTTAATGAATTTCTGTTTTAATAACTCCGACTTAGAAAATGACCGGATTATTGTGTAATTCCGAAGTTATAAATAAATTTTTTTAAACCAAAGCACATTTTTGTCAAGTCTAATTACTTTTTTCATAAATCACAATTAAAGGAGAAATTCCTTAGATTTTTGCTTGCTTTGTTTTCTATTAAAATTTTATTTTTAACTAGGGAGAGATCTTTGTTTGAAAAAGATGCGAGTTTTTACAAAATGAATTAGTCAGTCAATTTATTTGCGAGATGTGTTTTGATTGTGTAAAACGCTCCACTGGGCTCGAACCAGGACTGCGACGGACGGACTACATTATTTATTTATAACAAAATTTTTTTCTTCTATACCCTAAATAAATTTATTAATTTCTCTTTCCAATTTCTTTTTAAATATCTAAAATAGAATTGGAATTAATGGAGGCACTATTATTAGTGATGAACAATAAAGTTAGAGTGATTTCAACAATAAATGACTATTGTTTGAAATAGATTTATGAATTTTTGGGTAATTATAATTTTTTTGGTAACCCACAATTGATATCAAATTACGTTGTTAATAAATAAAATAACGTAATTTCCGTCAAATTCGCATTCAGTTTTTCCATTTATTATTAGTTGATTTTTGATGATAATATTATAACCAGGTTAATGAAGATACGGCAAAATTTGGTGTATGAATAATGAAATAATAAAAAAAACAGCATCAGAATTAGGTGATTGAAATATGCTAATTAGCATCAACGAGAGAGAGAGATAAAATGCTTGTATTAACTCGCTAAAAATTTCCGATAAAAAGTTATAATAAATACTTTTTGAAATTCATTTCACGTTCTAAACTTAAATTGATATAAATTATGGATGGATGAAAATGGCATGTGAACTTGTGTATAAGTGCACATTTTTCTTTCAAAAATAAAGATAGAGAGAAAGGTGTTAAAAGTTGGATAATCTCGAAGCTAGAAGAGCACACAAGAACATGAATTGAATTTAAAAATTTAGGTTGGATTCAGGTGACCCCGAGGAGTCCTCCTCGCCTCTTAGATTTATCTCTAATAGTCCAGGGAAAAATCTCCGGGGAGAGAAGAGTCGTAGAAATTAAATATAAATCAACAATAGAATAGAATATAAAACAAGTTGATGATGTTGAATTTGGAAACAAAAACAGAGAATTGGACTAAAAAATTTAAATCTATTCCAGAGAAAAAGAAGAATTACTATTTCTCACTTTTCCCTCTTACATATAAAAAGAATATGGTGTGACTTAAGCATGGAAGACTTTTGTGCCAAGAAATATTTAGTTCCCCCTCCAAACTTGCGTTTTAAATGTTGACTGATTGAAATAAACTATGGTTCAGGTCTATTCTCTAAAAACAGGCGTTAAAATTAAAAATAAACAATTGGGTGTTAAAAAGTAATGTAGAAACAATCAGCGTTAAAAAAATGCTATTCTCTAAACAAAGTTTTAACAGCGACGTTAACATGTTGCTTTTATTTCAAAGCTATCAAAATCATAACCTTACTTTTTTAGGTTAAGGACGCCATGTTTATTTTAAACACGACGTATAAATATTAAAGGCACCCCCTAGACATGGCATTAATTTTTAACACTATTTACTAAATGTTAACTCTTTGGCTTTAAATTTTTGTTTACAGAATAGCTATTTGAGGCAAGGAAGTGATTTTGAATAGCATTTTTTACCGCCCGCTAATTGTTTTTTACATTACTTTTTAACACCTAATTATTTGTTTATTTTAAATTTAAACGCCTGTTTTTAGAGAATATATCTGGTTATTTTTTTAAATTTTAATCTCATATTTGGAAATTTTATACACAATAGAGAAACCTAAATAAGTACAAAATTTCATAATTGGAAAAAAATTTTTTTAAATGTGTAAAAAGTTCCAAAGGGGACCCCTTTTTGGATAGAAATTAACATGCAAATCCCCATAGGGATTTAACATTGGCTCTATGGAAGGAAGAGCTGAAAAATGAATATGAAAAATTTGAAATACTACATCAGTAAAGTGTACTTTAAGCAATTTTTACGAAAAATTTTACTGATATAATTTTTAAAGAGCATCTTAAAAATTGTTGATTAATGAATTTTAATCAAAATCGTTGGACCCGATTTTGAGAAATTCGAAAAAAAAAACAACTGAAAAAGTACTTTAGTATAGTACTAGTACCTTTTTGGCCGATTTTCTTCAAAAGCTTATTTGAATTGTCCGGGAGGGTAACTCACTTAAATATAATGCTTAAAATCGTTACAGGATCACAGAGACAGACCAATTTGCGGGACCTACTTTTTTGGACTTATGGGACCTCAAAACATGTATTTCAATCAAAATCTCGATATCGAATTTTTGACACGATCGCAATATTTTATCTTTATATATTAAATATGTAAGAGAAAGTAATATTTTCCGCCCCCTGGACTCCCTTGATCGCCTTCGGCGAGCAAATGCATCAAATTTATTCTTGCTCACTGTTTGCAAAATTTTAAATTTCCTTCTCTGTCTCCACTTCCTCTGACCAATCAGCGAGAGAATAGGCATATACACATGAACAGAAAGTCAGTAGCTGGCGCTTTATATATAGTAATGATGATTATGAGATTAAATCTTTAAAATTTAAAGACTTAACTACTTCGGTTTTCTCAACCATGCGTTTACATTTTTCAGTCGAATTTTTCCAAGTGGAACAACACAAATCAAAGAGAGGGAAGAGAAGAGAGAGATGATAGCCGGCAGCGATTAATTTTACCAAGCAAACATTCCCTTTAACGGTGGAGAAATATGGCAGCAATATCTTTTAAGCTTATGGCTTTTCGATTTTTAGTTCAAGTAGCTGGGCTTAATCAAAGCCCAAAGCCAATCTTGAGTATCTCACCCCTCAAGTTCAGTGGCGATGGCCCATGAATTCCCTCTTTTATCGTTAAGCCATTATCTGGGATTAGCATTGACATTATAGTGACAACCACCATTTTGTTGTTATATATTTACCAAAGAAAAAAAAAAACATTTAAACTATAAATGAGATTAATTTATTATTCATAGCCATAAGAAATTTAAAAGACTCCACCTCAAAGAGTTTCGTAAATAATTTATTATTTTGCCTTTGCCAAATATTCATAAAGTGGAATTACTAAAGTCTAAATTTCCAATTTTTTTTTTATTTCTTAAATACAATTGCAATTAATTCTCAAAGGGTTGCTACAATTTTTTCCCGTACAGCAGGCAACAGGTCGGAAGTTCGAGGTTTATTAATCCGGGACTTGCGAGGCGTCGAGGGTCTCAACTTTTCCAAAGAGAGTTGGGAGTGAGAGGTTAAAAAAAAGGCAAACGCAATTTGTAGTTGGGATCCTGAGGGGCTCATCCCGAACAATGTCCAAGGACTGCGCCCTCGAGAATTATACTATTTTGCCAAAAAAAAAAGAATTAACTGACTCCCTTATCCCTGAGTCCTAATGAATAAAAGGCGAATTAAATGGGGGAGCTTGCTTTTTGAAAGACAATTAGGACATCCCCTTAATAATGGAGTTTTTAAACAAATTAAAATTTTACAAAATAAAAAAAAATCGTGTGGAAAGGAAATAAAAAAAAGGCTTTTTGTTTTTAGGTGTACCCAGGAATTTCATGTTCTATAATTTCTTCTCCCCTCTCCTCTTTACCAGTAGGTAGATGTGAAAAAGGCAAAGGCTAAATAAACGTCTTAATTACTACTCTATTTGCACTAAATATAAACTAGGTATTTTATTATACCATCAAATATCTAGTTTTGGTTCAGGGAGGAGAGAGGGATTTGAACACACAAACCCTCCTGAGTCAGACATTGCCCCATTGGATAGCGATATTCAACCAGTGGTCCACGGGTATATTTAAAATCCGATAGGGCAAACAAAAGAAATAGTTGGGTATTTTAATATTCTTTGAATGTGTGTGTTTGTTGAAATACGCCAATGACAATAATTATCTTAAAATAGCCTGATGAAGGAATAATCAATACCGAAACATTATACATAAAACGATGGAATAAAATAAATTCACCGCAAAAGGTTGAATATTAATTTTATTCCCAAATAATAACATTATATATTCAACTATTGAAAGCAATTATATAGGCCCTATAGCACATGAACAAGTATAGACAGGTTGGGGAGCCTATGCAACTCTATATAGGATTCAGAATATTTTCATTCAAATTAAATTAAAAATCAATATTCTTGCTTTCGACTGATATTATTTAGTTTTATGCAAAATAACATTTAATTATAGTGAGATGGACAAAATGACCTAAAACACAAATTTACTTTTAGGCAATTTAGTGCTTTAGTTATTATAATTGGAGAAGGATCCTGGAGTGAGGCTATTTTATATTTTTATTTAATCCTAATATTTTGAATTTAAATAAATTATTATATATTGTCAAGAATACCAATTAACATTAAGTCGAGAATTATATTTTGAAGATGCAGTAAAAAGTTTCAAAACACTTATTAAATCATTAAATTTCTAAAATTCGTTAAAACAAAAGGAGTTAAAATTATATAGGTTCAATGACAATAAAATCTAAATTCAAAATATTAGGTATAAATAAAAATAATGCCAGCACCGGGCTCCATGCCCTTTACCATCTAAAGAGCTGAGTTCGCTATGATAGCGGAGTAATGGTAAAAAATATATCGTGATACAGTACTTAAATAGTAGCCTATACGAAAGATTTTGCCCCTAAGAAATAGATTAATTAAAAGAGAGAATAGCTAATTAGTCGGCCTAGTCGAAAAACAAGAACAGATACAACGTTGATATATTGCAGGCAATCATATATAGTTCAATAATTCATATTGAGAAATTCTTAATTTTTAATATGAATTATTAATATTTAAACACTAAAGATTAAATTAATTAAATAATTTGCAATGTTTAGTTGAAATTACCTAGCTAAAAACGAAGAGAAAGGAGCAGCGTGGGTCCGATGCGGCCGACTGCCATGATGGCTGCCAAGGAACTGAGGACGCGACGAATTTCTTTTGATAAACAACGTGGATTCACTATGCAATAAGGCGGTCTCCCCGCTACTGAGATGTCCAAGCATCTCAACTACCTTCCAGGGAAGGGGAAGTATGGCGCCAAATAATCAGCTCCTCTGATTGGTTAATTGGAAAATTGGAGAAATGGCATACAGGGAGGGGGGAAGAGAGTGAGAGAAGGTGAAGGATTGATAATGAATTAAATATATATTTGAAAAAATATATTTAGGGGTAGGATATTGTGTTTATAGTTATATTTGGGGTTTGATTTATTATTTAAATTAAAGGGAAGTCAAATAAAGAAAAATTTAAGCCAGCATTTTTTTTTTTTTTTTTTTTTTTTAATGAATCAATTTTATACTAGCCGCGACGCCCGCCTGCGGCGGACCCTAGTCTTTTCTTATTTATGAAAAGCATCACGTCTAGACAGGGGGGCTCTTAATTATAAAAAGAAAAGTATTATTAATCCATTCCAATTCAGTGACTGCTTGAATATTTGTTTCATGGAATACACAAATGAAAAGAATACATAAATATTTCTCTATACAATTCCTATGGAAGTAATCGTAACTATAAGAATTAATAACTCAAAATGTTATAAATATTTCGGGATGAAAATAATTTTCCTGACAGGCAGACGGACATTAGCGAATTATATATATATAGAAGATCACCTTAGGGGTCGTTCACATATTAGGTAAGGCGAGGAGGGGTCTGGCCAAAACGTTACTAATTGTGACATGAGGGACCCGAGGGTTTCTCTAAGCGAGTCATAACAATTAAAAATTGGATTTATAAAATTTTTAGAGTTTGAAAAAATGGGATGAGACTCCCATACTAAAAAAAAAGCCAAATGATTTTCTCAAGAGGAAAAAATGATTGATTATTTGAGCCACGAGAGAAAAAAAGGTAAAAGGAAAAATTTTGGAAATTTTTACTAAAAAAAAAAGGTGTTTAGAAACCAACAAGTGACAGGCCGTGCTAGGGGCCGGGTTGATTTTTTTTCCACTCTCTTCTTAAAATTACAAATGCCGACCGCCGTATAGGGGCAAGGGCAAGACGAAAGAAGAAATACTAACAAGTCTAAAGAAAGTACTAGTGCAAACCGCAATATTAGTTCTCTATTTTATTGTTTATAATCCGAATTTTAATAATTTAACGAAATAGATCAATATATTTTGAATATTAATAAAAAAAAAAGACTAGGTCTTTTAAAACAAAATAAAAATTATCAAATAACTATTAAAATGGATAGTAAATTTTTTTATGACTATCTCAAAGAATTTATGAACCATCTAGGAAGAAGTAATAAACATTAAGTAATTAAATAATAAAGGTAAATATTTAGATTTTTTTTCTTTTTTTGATAATTTAAGAAAGTCGGTCATCTTTCCCAAATTTTAAATTGGGTTGTGTTAGAATGCAGTGGCGTATGGGAGGGAGAAAACAAAAAGTAAAAAAAATTAAATTTTTGGTCTGCAAATGAATGTTTATATTTTCTACTTAAGGAATGTCTACGAAGAGAGGGGGTTGCTGTGACATCCCGTTCTATGGAAAGGACGTAAAGAAGGTTCCCTCTCTTCGACTACATGCCGATGCAAACTTATGGAGTGTAATAAGATACAACAATGCGTCTTCTTTATTTTTTCTAATGTCAACATCTCCCACTTTCTGTCCTTTAAATTAGAAGATTTGAAATGATTGATCGAGACACATTGATTAATCTATTCGAGGACGAAATGATTTAGAGAAGAAAGTCTTCTTTAGTGGATTCATGTAACATACCAAGGTGAAATGAGATATTTGAAGAGAATTTTGTTAAGCTACCAACCAAGCAAACATCTTAATTATGGTGGCGTGAATAAAAAAAAAAGTCAAACCTTTTACAATATTTACTTAAAAATTATTGCAATTAATATTACAAAGATAAAGCAAGTAAATTAAATATTTATCATATAAATAAATACATGGACTCAGATTTCACACGAAAAAAAATTCTCCTTTTGATAGTAAAGCAAGACTATTTTACTTTCTTTTACCTGGTATATACCAGGTTTATATATACAGAGAAAGTATTGATTTCTTGTCAAAAATTTGACGTTGAAATTTTGATGGAAATACACATTTTGAGATCCTGTCTGTGATCAAAATAAAGAACGAAGGAAATGGCTGAGATTGAAATTTTATATTTAAGTTAGGTACCCCTGCCAAGGGCGGACACAAGGGAGAGGGGGGTAAAGGGGACAATTACCCCCTCCCCCGAGATTTAAAAAAAAAAAATTATTTTTAATGTAAAATTTTAAAAATTAATACTTAAAAATTTGATTTGTATTTATATTCTGGCAAACAAGTACAGAATGCGCCTTTAAATTACCGAAATTAAGAAACAATTGTGTACTGTGCGACCAGTCACACCAGATAACCCCCCCCCCCCCGAGAAACACCTCTGGATCCGCTTTTGACCCCTGCTGAGGCAAGAAAATAAGCTTTTAAATAAAATCAGCCAAAGAGTAGGCTACAGGTACTTTACTGAGGTACTTTTTGGGATTTTTTTTTAATTTTTCAAAATCAGTTCTAACGATTTTGATTAAAATTCATAAATCAATTATTTTTTAGATACTCTTTAAAATGTATATTCTCATTTTGCATTCAAAATCGTTTGAAGCACACTTTACTCTTGTACTTCATAGGAAAGATAGAATATATAATTATTTTTCTGTTTATAAATTTGACATCATAGAATTCTAATGTACAGTTAGGGACAATATCAAGTCCCACCCATACGTATTCTACTTGTGATTATTTCATTGTTTTTTATAAAAGAAAGTGAAAATTTTTCTAGGTTTGAACCATGAAAGTTTCCATTAAAAAATATATAATTTTTTTTCAAAAACAATGAAATTAATCACAAGTAAAAAACACATGGGTGGGACTTAATATTGTCCCTCACTGTACTACCGCAAACTAAATATATCTACACAAAAAATCTGGCGTGACAAGTACAGAAAATAACTTTCAATTATCGAAGCTAAGACAAAGCTGTAAGCTGTGCTTGTTACACCAGATTTTGATAAAAAAAAATTTTCTTTAATATTGGTTTGTTTAATATTACTAGTAGTAAAGACAATACTCTCAAGTAATTAATAAAAAACGTTCTTTTAATTAAAAATAAAATATTTTATATCTTAAAAGGGTGGTTAATTGCAGGATTCTTGCATTAATACACCTCGCATTTTGTTTTAGTATTTTAAAATTAATGAAGAAATAAAGGGTCATTAATTTTGTTCACTTTTAATCTATTCTAATCTAATAACAAAAATGTTATAAAATTTCGAAACTTGGAGGGCGTAATCACCCCTAGGGATTAAACGACCATCTGTTTAATTGAACGGATTTCTTTCCAACTTCTTTTTTCGGGCGTTTAAGAGGAAAATTTCTCAACTAATTATCGAGATAAGAGGACGAGAAAAGAAAGAGTTTGTAATTCGGTCGCTTGCTTGCCTTTTTGCCAGGTTGGTCGAGAATTCACGGTTCGATCCCCGGGAAAGCAAAGGGTGAGGCACAAGATTTTAATAATACAATTATTCTACAAAGCATTAAAGAAAAATTACTACAATAATTTTTAATAAGTGAAAAAGATCATCTCAAAGAGGAGTAACTTTAATTTTATATTATATAAGATAAATTTTTGTCATCTACAACGAGGCATTTATTACTTTTTTTTTTTTTATCGTTCTAATAAAATCTAAAACACCTCTAAACTAAAAATTGTAAATATAGTTACGAGTAATAATACGAAAGATATATTCGTTTTTTTTTTAAATAAAAAAAATATGAGTTGCTTTTATCGATTAAATAAAAGAATTATGGTGAAAATATAAGCATTTTTATGTTTGATATTATTATCAAAAACGGGAATATAAAAAAAAGTTTTGAATAAGTAAAAAGATTAAATGAATTATTTTGTTTAACGAAACTAATTGAATTTGTATAATTTCAAAATTTATTAATTCAAATACCCGAAAAAAGTAAGGGCGTGCCGCCGGAAGTTGAACCACGGATCCAACAATTTGAACTAGGTAAGGGCACAACCATGGGCGTAACTAGGGGGGTCCCGGTCCCCCCAGAAGGCTTCCCGCCCCAAGAAAAATTGAAACAATATGGGGCCTTCCCCCGGGGCCCATGCCCCCCCCCCCCAGCGAGGATGGCTGGGCCCATGGCACCCCTAGCCAAATTTCCTAGTTAAGCCCATGGACACACCCCTAGTTCAAATTGTTGGATCCGTGGTTCGATCCGAATAAAAATGATTAAAAATGATCTAGGGATCCACATGCCCGCAGCGGGTCTTCATAGTGAACCTTAAGGGGCACACAGAGATATACACGTCCACACCAGGGACAAACACAGTAGATCGAAAGTGACCAGAAGAAAAATGTGTGTCCCTGGAGCGGGCGTGTATATCCCTCGATCATTTTTAATCATTTTTACTCGGGAACTCCCAAAAAATTGGTTAAAAGTTTGTTTTTTCTTTAGAAATTAATTTGTCAAGTAATACAAAATTTGTATATTTTTGACTAAGAATTAATTGAAATGAAATTTTTTTCCTAATTTAGAAGATGGTTGCTACGATAAATGTAATCAAAGATTTTTGTGAACAAATGAACGTTTCTCAAAGAATGGAGTAAAACGCATATGAGGGAAGGTGTGGACGAGTAAACATTCGAAAAAACATTGATGAAACAAAAAATTAGATCAAGTTTTTTCTGAAATTGAGGTGTTAAAAATTTGGTAAATAAAATTGGAAGAATCAAATCAGACTATATTTGTGAAAATCTTGCACTTTTGAATCCACACGTGTAGCCTGGTTATGTAGGCACAGATGAGACGTGTGAGAGGATCTCGTCATGAGATTAAAAAACTACTCCCCTGGGGGAGAGGGAATTCTCTATCTGATCATACATTGACCAGTCACGCTATTTTATAGTAGAATTAACTTCCTTTAAATAAATTCAAACGCAAAAATTTAGTCGCGATGTTTGATTCGATAAAACAACAACGCCTGGCTACTCAAGCAACCAAAAACACTGACTCTCTACATCAGGCCTGACAAACTCTATATTTTGACTATGTTATGCACGAAGGAACCAAGCGCCATTAACTTAAATATGAGATAAAGGCCATTTCATTTGAACAATTGTAAACAAAACCAATTTATTACTTTCTCTAAAAAACACTGAAAAGAGTAATAATGATGCGATTTAAATAAAAAAGTAGATTTTCCCCCCTACAAGATGGCCGTATTATCTCAATTTCGATCATAATGGCGCTTGGTTCCTTCATGAATAACATGGTCCAAATGTTATTCTACCGTCTTCCTTTTGAGTAAAAAAAGATTAAAAATACTGAAATCAGATACGAAAATAATTTTCGCAATTAGGCAAAAAAAAAACTAAATTATTTTTGCAATTATGGTTTTAATTATAAGTTTTGATAATATAAAATTTTATTATTAAAAGATTTTAATAATGATCTAATTTTTTCATTTTGTTTTATTACTCCTCAGTTGGATTTTTTGTCTGAATATGGACCATCTTCAGAAAGTAATTATTGAAATATCAAGGATATCTCAATAATTTGATTAATTAGTAGAAACAGATACAAATTGAATCCTTTTGTAGGATTATTTTCAGAATATTTAGAATTATCAAACAATATTTATTTTTGGTTAGCTGATGGACCGAAACTGCAAAATCAGTCGCCAGACCTAAATAAATTTTATTATTATTTCCGAATATCTGAAAATAATTCTAGAAAAGAAAACCTTTCAAGGATTCAACGTAAAATAATATAAATAAAAATCGATTTTATATCTGTGAGGATGAAATTATCTAATTCCCTTACTAATATGTAAAACTCTCTTTCGTGAGGGAGAATAATAACTCTTGAAGATCTACCAAAAGACAATTTTGTGGCGGAGATTCAGGTCATTCCTAATTTATTTCATTAAATATTTAATGAAGAAATAAATCCTAGGGCTTAAACAAGATTTGAACCTAAAACTCGGAAGGCCGTCACGGAATTAATTCAAATTTAAATAACAAGATTAAAAGCAATATTTTGATTAAGAATATAAAGATATAGTTAATCTTTATCTAAGCTGGATGTTCATTTAGCGGTGGTAATTTGAGAGCAGAAGTGTATTTGTTGGCAAGTCATAATTAGAGGATCTCTACTCATTTTGTTTGGTAATTACACGGGCAAATATAAAGCCAATAAATATTAGATAGCATTAGGCCCCTCCGGGCGGCAGGTGACTAACGACGGCTTCCAGCTCACAGTTGAATCTTTAATCGACAAAGTTGAGACGAGGGAAGCCGTCGTTAATCGCAGGACAAGGGCTAAAACGCCAAGGGCCAAGGACGTTGCTGTACTTACGATAAGGTTGAGGACCGGCGCCATAGCGAGGTTCTTGTAGTAAAGGTGCTGGTCGTCCACTTACTGGAGCTTCTGGTTTCGCATCTGAAACAATAATAAACAAGGTTAGTAGGATATCAATAGAGTTAAATTTCCCCTCTTTCAAAAAAATAAAAAAAATGTGTTTAATTGGAAATTAACTTTAATTTCTGGTCTTAGAATTTTGAGAAAATTTCTAAGAACCGGTTGCTTTACATCTAATAAACTAACCATCCCTTTAATAAGCTAGGGCTTTAGAGTCTTTTTACATCTAGTTAAGCAATGATTAAATAAGAGTCCGGATCGTAGTTATCTACCTAATATCCAAAGTTCGGTAAAAGGTTTATCTAAAGGCGGCTACACACATAACTGCACTCTTGAAAAGCATGCACACACGGCACAAGCATGCTTGTGCAAGAAACAGCTTTTGCCGAAAATTAACCTAAAAATGTCAAACTCGGAAGGTTATTTATTCGAAGATAACAAGAAATACTCACTTGCTTTAAAGACTCGATAAATATTAATATTTAAATTGAAATTTTAACTGAATTGATATATTTTAAATAAATATATAAAGTCTATTAAATGGTGGAGAGTTTTACTTGAGCAATTATACTTGTGCATGATTAAAATTCAATCGAGTATCACGCGGCTTGCACAATTAAAATGATTGCGCGAAATTCTCCTACAGACGCTACAATTTGCTTGTACAAAAAGATTGCACGTGCATGCTTGTCAAGTTCGCAGTTACGTGTGTAGCCGCCTTAAAGGGAGAAAATAGAAAAACAAGCCTTTAGGAAATTTTTGTAAATAAATTAGTTTTTTTTTTAATATTTATTTTAATTAATTTTTAATAATTTAAAAAAATGATGTCTTTGTTAGTTGCTAACTTCACAAAACTTTTATTATTCCTCAGATAGCTAATTATCGGATATGTGAAAAAACTCTTTTTTTAAACTTTGAAAGTGTTCTTGTTTACTTTGCTATTGGACGGGTAAAATTGGTAGTTGAATAGAACTGAAGCAACCGGCCCTAACACAATTAAGAACGACTAACGGTGTTGATGCTTTGTTGGCTTGAGCAAGATTTTTTTTTAAGTTTCTTATTAGAAAAAATCGCAAAAAAAAAAAAATATTATTTCACCATCCCATCTCATGCAGAGGCTTCTATTAATATTTTCTTTGTCGAATCTGTTTTTTTGTTTTGCCTATCGGAATTTCAAATTCTTTTCTTCTGTTTTTCAGGTATGGAATTTTAATTTTTTCTTCTTTAGTTAAAAATTGGCCCAAATCAATCGTTTTCTTCAATTTTTTTCAAAAATTAGTTTCAACAGATAATCCCAGAACCTATATTAGTAGATTATCCTATTATATTTAAAATAAGAGAAACGTTAGAGATTTTTCATTATCCAAATGCTGTGTAATTTTTTGGGAATCAGTTTAAAGAAATGACATCAATCTTTATTTGCCTCCTATTCAAATTCTCAACAAGATCCTTGAATAATATCTGTGTTTCCAAAAACAATTGTGATTGTGTGTGGATTTTGTTAAGGCAAGACGGGACTTACCGCCTGTTGGATGGTGCCCGGATTGCTGCCCTGGGGGAACAAACACACACTCCCTCTCGCTCCCTGATTTTTGGCTAGATTTTCGGTTTAGTTTGTGCAGAGATTGCGACGAACACTTCCATGCACAGATTCCAGATTCGGACCGATGTCTTCAGGCTGGTTACCTGGTCCCCGGCGACGCTGTCCTGGCGGAGTCCCTTCCTGCACAACAGACACAAAAGTTCATCGGGCTCCTTGCGTTTGCGTGCATGTTTAGGCATTTCCACTCTTTCTCTTTGGACCCTTTATGTCACGTGTTGTGCGGCGCGCGCGGTGATTTTATTTATTTTTTTTCTATATGTGTATTTCTTCTGTCAAAATGGTTCTGTTGTTTCTGATGTTGTTTCATGTTGTTGTTGTTGTTGTTGCGTGTCTTCGGTGCCGCCGCGCGCGTGTCGTGTCGGGATTTGTGCATGGAAGTGTCTTTTTTTTCTCTCTCTCTCTCTCGCGCAATATGTTTATTTATATACATTTTTTTTATGATGACGTGGAACCCCGAGATTCGCAACCTCTGCAAGAACTAAACCACCAAAACATTGTCAGCTAAGCTCGCATTCCAAATGAACATTGCTATCAAAACCACACCAGAAGGAAAAATTAATTTTGATCAGTGAAGCCGAGGGTTGACAGAAACGCGTTTGCGCATCGAAAGTTCTGTACAGAACTGTTCATAACTAACCTCTCTCCATAAAGCTAACCCATTATTTAAGGCCTAGTAATTGGAATTCTTAAATAAAAAAAGAACTTAATCGTAAGGTCAGAGTGAAACCGATTTCAGTCAAATGCGGAACTGATTCTGGCGTAATTGGGAAATCGACTTCCTTCTGACCGTTGGTATTTTCTTCGAAAATAAATCATAAAAAAAACCTTTTGATTTTTCATTATTTATATCGAAGAAAAGGAATTTAAATTCTTTTTAACAAGGACTGTTTTTTCGATCTGATGAGTATATTCGTATGCCAGAAGAAAAAAAAAAAAGAACGACGTTCTTTATTTTTTTTTACTTGAGTTAATATATATGTATAAATTTCGAAATACGTTTGTTTCAAATATAAGAGAGAAGTGTTTTGTTTTTTCCCTCGTGATAAAAAACAATTGGAAATTTTCTGTTTCAATATGTCTCTTGTTTTTGTGTTGTATTTTATTTTTCTAATGTGTTTTTCTTTTTTTTTATATTTTTTAATTAAAAAAACAAAAAACGAGAAGAAAGATTTGCGCCAACGCGTTATTATTTTTTTTTAGTTTTTCCTATGTGTAATTCAAGTGTGGTTTTCATAATTAACATTAAATATATATCTATATACATGTAAATTATACATATATATATTTATATATATCAATGGGTAAATGTTAAAAAAAAAAATAAACAGAACATCAAGAACAAGAGCTAAAAGAGCAGACGACGTCCTTGGTAGATAAGCCAAGAGACTTACCTTAGTAGCTTCCGACCTGAAAAAGCGAACGATAAGCGAGCTCCAGGGGTTGATAAGAAATCAACCGATATGTGAAATCGATTTTTAAT
This sequence comes from Euborellia annulipes, assembly GCA_023213315.1. NCBI lineage: Eukaryota > Metazoa > Arthropoda > Insecta > Dermaptera > Anisolabididae > Euborellia > Euborellia annulipes. The sequence continues at coordinate 55,985 of JAKCPI010019766.1, read as the reverse complement.
GTCACAAGAAAAAAAAAAATAATAATAATAATAAAAGAAAGCGGTTTCTTTTCTCAATAAACATCTCTTCCCTCTTTTTATTCATTCAAATGTTTTATTTTTATTTTGTTGACAATATCGAACGTGGCGTAAATAAATTTAATAAAGCCGTAGAGGCCCATTAATCTATTAAAAGGTAAATAAAGCGACTCTCGGTTGACTTAGGCTCTTATTTGCATAAAGAAAAGGCCTTTCATAAAGTAAACTGACACTTGCTTTTAAATTAGTACTGGTATGAAGAGAAGAATGAAACTATTTAATAAAGAAAACGCCGCTAAGTACTGTATGAAGATTAAATACGTAATAAAATGATTTTATGTATAATAATCAGGAAGATCAATCTCTTGCCAGTCTTCTGCATAGACTAATTTAGAAGGAAAATTTTTTATTTTTGCAGTTAATCTAGTAGTTAATAGACTTTTTAAATAAAAAAAAAATTTTTGTTTAATTTGATGAATACAAATAGTGACATTTGAAACGTTTGAGGTTGATTTTACCTCAAATGGGTTCACATCTCAAATTCGATGCTTTTTTTATTGGTTATTTTAGAATAAGGATTATTGAAATTTTTTGTTTTTTACTTTCTCTTACCTCTATATATATGTTAATTATATATATAGAGAGAAAGTATTGGTTTCATGTCAAAAATTCGATGTCGAGATTTTGATGGATCTTCACGTTTTGAGGTCCCCTGAATCCAAAAAAGTGGTTTTCGCGACATGGTCTGTCTGTCTGTGAACAAAATATCTCATGAACGAAAAGAGCTAGGAGGTTGAAATTTTATATTTAAGTTAGGCACCCCCATGGGACGTGACAAGAAGCTTTTGAACAAAATTAACCAAAGAGTACTAGTACTTTACTGATGCACTTTTTCAGTTTTTTTCGATTTTCTCAAAATTCGCTCCAACGATTTTTTTTTTTTTTAATTCAAAAATCAATTATTTTTTAGATTCTCTTTAAAATGTATATTCTCATTTTGTAATTGAAATCTTCTGAAGACCACTTTACTCTTGTTCTCCATAGGAAAGATAGGAGAAATGGTTGCCATGGTAACAAAATATAAATATTTTCCCATGTTTATAAAATTTACATCTTGAAATTCGAATGTACCGTACTGTCGGAAACTAAATATATGTCGACACGAAAAATCTGGTGTGACAAGTACAGAACACAACTTTCGATTACCGAAGGTAAGAGAAAGTTGTGTGCTGTGCGACAGTCACACCAGATTTTTTTTTGAATATTTCATTTTTGGGAATTGATAATAAAAATTTTAGATACGTAGGGCTCCAAATGTTAAGGAAGAAAAAGAGAAGAGAATCCGCAGCTAGTTGTATTTCATTATTTTATTCCCACGACGTTGACGTTTCGATTCCTGTTGGGATCATCCTCAGGACAGGTGGATATTATGTATGTATATAATTTTATAATTCAATCATAATACTATTTGCAGAACTTATAACAATATTATATATTATACAAATGCATAACACCCACCTGTTCTTAGAATGATCCCAACCGGGATCGAAACGTCAACGTGGTGGGAATAAAATAATGAAATAAATTAATCATTAGATTAAGGAAATTTTTTTGTGTTTTGCAAATTAATTTAACGATTAATAAACTTTTTGAATAAAAAAAATTATTTGTTTAATTTGATGAAAATAAATGGTGACTTTTGAAACGGCTAGGGTTGATTTTTATCTCAAAAATATCAAAATGAGCTCACAGTTTTTGATGCTTTTTTTAATACTACCTTTTTGTGATTTAATAAATTTTATTTCAAAACATGAATATATTATTTTATCAAAAGGGAAAAAGTTAATCGAGTAATATTTAATTCTTAATTCACTTTTTAAGAGAAGGCCAGAGGATTAACGATTTTTTAATCTTTGTTCTCTGTTGCCATAGAGATTAGTACGAATGTTTGAATAAAAAGGAAAAAAAAAACATTTGAGAAAGGCAGCTCTTTTAATTTTTTTTTAATAGAGATATATCTTCAAATCTGTATTTTAATATTTTAAAGCAAATAAACTTTTCAGGTATGTTTGATAACAAACACCGTAAGCTTTTATCTCAACCACCCGATAGGAAATAAAAGGGAAGTTAAAAAATAAAATATAATTTTTATCTGTGTGTAGAATAAATAAAAAATAACTAGATTATAATAAAAAATAAAATTATTAAATCAACAACGCCTTTTGTGGTTTTCTACGGGTAGAATGAAATTATTTCTCATTTTTCTACCCCTAAGGAAGATTTTATTGAATCGAGTTGTATTGCATATCCAGATCCAACCCTCTTGAGATTAGATTATAAATTAGAGCGTTTTCTTTTTACTATATCGATGATTTGCTATCGGTCGGATAAGCTTGCTAGTTGACAAGATATGAACCAACCGGCATTAAGAATTCATTTTTACATAAGGCAAAAAAATCTGGTGTGACCTTTCGGTAAGAGAAAGTAGTGCACCGTGCTGGTCACATCAGATTTTTTGTGTCGAGATATATTTAGTTGCTCTTAGCACTTTAGTTCCAAACTTGACCACGCGATGATTCATAGATGCTTACGAATGCTTCCACATCAGCAAAGTGTACTTCAAACGATTTCCACGAAAAATTTCACTGATATACTTTTTAAAGAGAATATAAAAAATAGTTGATTTTTTAATTTAAAAAAAAAAATCCTTGCAGCGAATTTTGAGAATATCGAAAAAAACTGAAAAAGTACATCAGTAAAGTACTAGTACTTTTTGGCCGATTTTGTTTAAAAGCTTATTTAAACGAGTTCGGAAGTAGCCTAACTTAAATATAAAATTTCAACCTGCTAGTTCATTTCCTTCATGGTCAAAAATGTCCACACACACACACACACACACCTCAGACCAATTTGAGGGACCTACTTTTTTGAACTCGGGATCTCAAAACATGTATATCCATCAAAATTTCGACATCGAATTTTTGACATACTTTCTATTTATTTCATATATAGGGTAAGAGAAAGTAAAATCAAGAAACAGTGCAAAAAGATTATATATGAGTATTCACACTTAAAAAATTTAAATAAAATAAAGAATGTAGGGGTGTGAAAAGATCTGTTTGATTATTAATATTGAATAAATGTCACATATCACATTTGATTGAGAGGCACTCTCTCATATTAGAAGAAGAAATAACCACTGATCGCCTATGAAAAGACGAAAAATTTCAATAGCCTTTAAATCCTAGGAGTAAAATCGATACAGCTCAGAGGACAGAGAGAGACAGGAAAGCTATGAATTTTGAAAGAGAAACGATAGCAACAAGTTTAGGAAGACACGCAACTATATTTTTCGACAAATTCCACATGCTAAACTATTTATTTTATTTAAACAATTATTAATAGGATTTTTTAATAATAAAATAAAAATGATATTGTCTGGGTTGTTTCATAAAGAGCTGGATTTTTTTTTAATAATAATGAAAAAAATCTGACTGATCGCACAGCACACAACTTTCTCTTACCATTCGGCAAGAGAAAGTTACGTCCTGTGCTTGTCACATCAGATTTTTTGTGTCTAGCTTTCCGCAGTAGGCTCTACATTATATAGAATTTTTTTTATATTCCACCCTTTTAGCTCGTGGCCATTGGGAGGTGCGCAACTATTTCCCATATCCTTCCTATCGAAGTACATGTACCAGATTTTTTTTTTTTAATTTCAAGTCAAAAAAAAAAAAATTGAATTATTTTTTTCTCAATCAAACATTATATAAAGTACCTATATACTGTATTAAGATTTGTAGAGTAGGGTGAATTAGAATTAATAAATATCTATAAGGGGATGTGTGAGCCGAGGGGGATCGAATTCTACATAAAACTACAAACAAAGGATACTTTGTTTGTAGTGAAATATATTCACGAAACGAAAGATGGAGATACAGGCTTGTAGAATGTTTTTTTTTTTTTTTTTTTTTCCTTAGAATTTCTCTATGAAATTATAAATAAATAGGGGATGCGAGTGCAGAAGAAAGCACTGGCAATAAAAAAAAATTCCACCTCCAAAAATCACTATAACACTGATGAGAAATAAAAGTTTAAGAATATTTTTTATTATTTAGTAAAAATTTCTTATTAAATATTATAGAAAAATTAAATTCTCTGTTAGGGTGGTAGAGGGTGAGGAGGGAGAGAAAGTAATCCATTTGCTTAAAAGTAAAAATTTTACAAAAAAAAATTTATTTTTAAAGAAAAATACTATTTTGTTTATTAGAAGGGGTGATTTACACCCTTTCTCACCCTCCCCCTTGGGGTTTAAGACTTCATCATATAATTAAAAATTGGATAATTTTATAAGTATATGTTGAGAGAAAAAAAAAATTGAAAAAAAAAATTTAATTCGTTATGAAAATATTCATTACCTTAATAATAAGATGACCAGACGGGGTGTGGTGTAATGAGGGTTGGGGGATGAACGTCTTATTTGCACAAATCACAACACAATATAAAAGAAACTACACACACACACACACACGCGCGAGAGAGAGAGAGTGGAACTGAACCGAATGACTCATGGCTCGACTCAAATTCAACTAAAAAGACAGACCGCCTGACAGACAGGCAACAAGCCCGCTCTAGTAACATTCCTCTCTGAACGACCAAGATAAAAATTATCAAATAAGTTCTCTATTTAAAAAAATTCTATTTACTTGCAAACTAACGGGGTTTTATTCACTTGGGAATAAATTCGAAATTGAAATAAATATTAAAAGACTCACTTAATAAACCCACCATTAAAACTCACCGTAATTTAAATAAAATACTTCCAACTGTTATTTTTTGTATTTATTTATTTATTAGGGATAAATTTGAATTAAAATAATTTTTAAAGGACTTATTTTTTATTTACCCACCCCTATTATCAATAAATAATTATTTTTTATTAAGATTTTTTACTTTCTCTTACCTCTATATATGTTAATATAATATAGAGAGAAAGTATTGGATTCATGTCAAAAATTCGATGTCGATGATTTTGACGGATATACACGTTTTGAGGTCCCCTGAGTCCAAAAAAGTGGTTTTCGCGACTTGGTCTGTCTGTGTGTATGTGTCTGTCTATGAACAAAATAACTCAAGAACGAAAAGAGCTAGGATGTTGAAATATTATATTTAAGTTAGTCACCCCCATGGGACATGACATGAAGCTTTTGAACAAAATCAGCCTAAAAATACTAGTACTTTACTAATGTACTTTTTCAGTTTTTTTCTATTTTCTTAAAATTTGTTCCAACGATTTTGAATAAAATTCAAAAATCAATTATTTTTGAGATGCTCTTGAAAATGTATATTCTCATTTTCCCATTGAAATCTTCTGAAGACCACTTTACTCTTGTACTCCATAGAAATTCAACCTGAAAACTCGTTTTCTTCATGCTTTATTTTGAACAGACACCCTTAAGATTTTTTTTAACACTTCAATATCTATACAAAATAAAATTCTATAATACTAAAAGAAATAAATTTCTTTTGTACTTGAGAGACAAAGAGGAATGAATGCATATCCAAATAAATAAAACCGTTTGATTTATTTTTTTTTTTAGGAGGGAATTGTTTATCTGCCCGTGTAATGCAACCGACGTGGCCATCACAGGCTTTGCTTTGTCTCTTTACAGAAATATGCGGGTCCCGCAGTTGAGGAAATGAGGGTCGAATGGGGAATAGGAAAAACAGTAGTATGAGGAAATAAATTGTTTCTGAAAATAGTTGATTAAAATTCACGGGGATGTCTCAGGTTAGTAGGAAAGGTAAAAGGGCGGAGATGCACAACTCGCACTCCTATCTTTTCTTTTGAAGGATTCCAAGGGAAAATTGCCTCTATTGAAACATCCATCCCCCGGCTTGGGAAAGGATAATTTGATCCCGGGAAACGTGCGGGGTCAGCAAAAAAGAAAAAAGAAAAACCGAAATACAATTAAATGGATAAGTTTTTTTTTTTTTTTTTTTTAATCGTATATTTTAACGCCTTAGCAGTGAAAACTTAAATAGTTAGTGGTAATAGACGCCCGAAAATTAATTAAAAATAAAAAATTGAAATTTTTTTTTAACAAAATACAAATCGTAGGCCTATTTATTTGTTTCATTTATTTCTAGGGATCTATATTGAAAAAATCTGGACTGCTTGTCGCACATCACACAACTTTCTCTTACCCTTTGGCAAGAGAAGGTTGTGTACTGTGCTTGTCCCACCAGATTTTTTGCGTCGACATATATTTAGTTTCCGACAGTAAGACATTCGAATTTCAAGATGTAAAATTTATAAGAATGGGAAAATATTTTATTTTGTTACCATGGCAACCATTTCTCCTATCTTTCCTATGAAGTACAAGAGTAAAGTGATCTTCAGAAGATTTCAATGACAAAATGAGAATATACATTTTAAAAAACATCTAAAAAATAATTGATTTTTGACCTTATTTTAATCAAAATCGTTGCAGCGAATATTGAGAAAATCGAAAAAATTGAAAAATATATCAGTATATAAGGCTGATTTTGTTCAAAAGCTTCGTGTCTCGTCCCATGGGGGTGCCTAACTTAAATATAAAATTTCAACTTTCTAATTCATTTCGTTCTTGTTCACAGACAGACACATTTAGATAGAGGCATTTTGAAAGATCCACTTTTTTGAACTCAGGGGACCTCAAAACGTGTATATCCATCAAAATCTCAACATTGAATTTTTGCCATGAAACCAATACTTTATATGGACCCTGTTATGCAATGGTGTGTCAAAGACCAAAAAATTCAAAATTGAGTTAAGCACAGAATATTGTTTCAAATGCTTTAATTAATAGTATTTTTTATGAAATATGTCCTAAAAAAATTTATATTTAATGTTACTTGCACAATTGACATGAAAAATTACATGTAATCCAATGTAAACAAAAAACTTTATTGTTGATTTTCTCAAAACTCGATATTTGGTCTTTGACACACCATTGCATAACAGGGTTCATATATATTAAAATATATATATAGAGGTAAGAGAAAGTGACATGAATCCATAACTTTACATATAGACCTATAGATAAGAGAAAGTAAAAAACTAAATTCTTATATTTGGACTATGTTATGCATGAAGGAACCAAGCGCCATTATGATCGAAATTTAGATAATACCACCATCTTGAGGGAAAAAGAAGATCAAAAGATTACGAATTGCTCATTTATAATGAAATGACGAAGGACTTAAACGAACCAGCAAGAATAATTCAATTTATTGAATATTTTTTCTCTCACTAAAATTTATTTTGGTTTATTCTCCCTATAATATTCCGGCAAGTGAATAGTATTAGCTAATCGTCTTCAAATTTGAGAAGTAATTATTGCATTCTTGAGGAGGCGACGCGTGGGTTTTAAGCCAATTAGCCAGTCTCGTTGACAACTGTCACTTTTGACGACTCTTTATCGGCTATTTATGTCACTTTTGGAATGTGAAATGTAGCTTGTAAATATAAAACGTCTTTCTTTTTAATATGAAATATTTTATTTAAAGAAACCGGTAAAGTCTAAAATTTCCAACAATTTGAGAGTTTAATGAACTTGTTTTGTTTATAATTAATTATTTAAAATATTTTTTTTTATTAATATATCCAATCCAAAATAAATTAGAAGTTAAAAAAAAAAAATTTAGAGGCTCTTAATATGGAAGAGTGCATCTATAAAATGAGATTTTTTTTTTAAATTAATTTAATAAACAAAGGCAAAATGTTAATGCAAAAAAACTTTCCATTATTTAAAATTAACAAGTTAAAATATTTATTTTTTTTAAATTATATATTATAATAATTTTATCCAGACTAAAAAAATAAAATAAAAATATGTTAATATTTAATATATTTTAATTAACAAATTTTTATTTCATATTTCCATCTTGATAATACAATTTTTCCCTCCCAAATAAATATCTCACAATTTATTCAGTGTTGTCTCAAAGAATGGAAGCATAATATAGAACTTTATTTAATATTAATAAGGCAAAAAAAAAAAAATGAAAATCTAGACTATTTTATGTGGAAAAAAATGATAAAAGCTTTCGTTACTGTTTTTGTTTCATTCAATTTCAACGCGAGAGGATAATAAAAAGAGAAAACAAAAATTTCAAATGTGCATTTGGATTATTAATATTTTCTAAGTAATATTTATTTTGTAGTGTGGGCGCAACAATATTATTTGCTTAAAAAACGAAGACAATGGGGATCAAGGATCCAGAAGACAATTTTGAAGAGGAGAGGGCGATATTTATAGTTTAGCCGAGGGGTTAAAAAGAAGTTAAGTTAAAAAACTAAAAAAGTACATCAATAAAGAAAGAATTAGTATTCTTTGGAAAATTTTATTTGAAATCCTCGTTTGGAACGAGAGTTGTATAGTTTTTAAGTTATTCTGATAAGATTTGTATAAGATTGTAATTTAATATTTCACTTGAAATTCATTAAATTTATAGTGAAAATAACTAAAATTCACGCTAAAAGAGAAATCCTCTTTTTAATGGCAGTTTTAAGAAAAGCATTAAAACAGGTATTTAAAAACAATAAAATCTCTTACATAGAAATTTTGGTAAATGTTTTGATATTTTAACTGGAGTTGAACTTCTGAGAATTTAGGATTTTTTATCAATAAATTTAATGATTTTCAAATGAAATATTATAAAATGTGGGTTATGGAAATTACTCAAAAACGAAAAACTCTCGATATTCAAATTTTATACTTAAGCTAAGTACACATGTCGGACGAGTCTTGAAGGATTTCAATCAAATAGGCCAAAAAGTACTGGTACTTTACTGATGTTTTTTTCGAATTTCACTCAAACGATTTTGATTAAAATGTATAGCTTTTTAAAATGTATATTGTCATTTTGCCCTCAAAATGTTTGAAGCACACTTTACTCTTGTACTTTAAAGGAGAAATTGTTACCTTGGTAACAAAGATCTGATGTATATGAGTATAATGACTAACAGGTATGATTTAATCAAGGCCGAAACGTTAGCTGTTAGGAATATATATTTTTTTCAAGAAAAAATCCTGGCAGTATTTTCTTCTATTTTTTATTCCTGATTAAACATTTAAAACCGCCTATAATTTAAAGACTCAGTAAACTTAAAACATGGATAACTAAAGAAACTTTAGCTATTTGTAGAACTGTTTTCTTGCCACCCAGTGTATGAATGAGCATTAAGAAAGACTATTGCATAAGAAAGAATTATTTAAATTTCACAGGATAATAATAAAATGTGAATTTTTTATATTTTCAATTTATCCTATACGGAACTCGCATATAAACCTTGATACCAATATAAACAAAACGAAAATATTTGAAAATATAAACAATCCTTAGTGAATAAAAATTTTTTTACTCTCTTGTTTTTTTAACAAATATAGCAAAGTAAACAGTAAGTCAACATCATAAAGAAAATTTCATATCGAATCGGAATTTTTTTTGGAATATGTCGAATATGAAGAATTGAAGAGAAATAGAAAATGAGGCATTTCTGAAATGTAGTACGAAATATTTGCCTTCGCAGCAGTTTTTTTTTAGGATATGAATATATGAAAATATGATTTTTTTTCTCAATCCTTATATTTGCATATGCCTTTCAAATTACTTGTAAAATGAAATATTTCAGCTGTGTCGCAAGTCTCTTTTCTGGTAAAATGGCCGAAATGTTCAATCTGGCCTTTGGTATTAAAAAAATTTATTTATCTTTTTCAAATATTCTTTCTAAATAATGTTAGGCACGAGGATTATAAATTTTTTAAAAATTTAATTGAAATTTTTTTTATTTTATAGTATAAAATTTCTTATTAAATTTATTACAATAAATATCGCGAAATATATTTCATTTTGTGTGGTCGTGCGAGAAAGAAAATAAAACGCCCTATGAGCAATAAGCGACAAATGGAGGAGAAGAATGGATATCATTTCCGGGCAGTGTGTCAGTCCTTTAGATAGAGGAAGGTCATATGCGTCGTTTTGAACATCCAGGACGTTGAATACGATCTTGAGAATAACCTCTAGGGGTTGGGGGATATTGCACATTGCCAGATTAGGAAATTTGCAGCGTTTTTCGAAACAACCCTCACCCTTCCTATCTTAACACATTGTTGGGATTTAATCATAAGAAGGAAGAAAAATACATGTTTTTATCAAAATTCACTCTAACAATTTTGATTAAAATTTATAAATCAATTATTTTTTAGATGCTCTTGAAAATATATCTCATTTTGTTCTCAAAATTGCTTGAAGCACACTACTCTTGTACTTCATATGAAAGTATGAAAAAATATTTATATTTTGTTACCATGGCAACCATTTCTCCTATCTCTCCTATGAAGTACTAGAGTAAAGTGGTCTTCAGAACGATTTCAATGCCAAAATGAGAATATACATTTCAAAAAGCATCTAAAAAATAATTGATTTTTGAATTTTAATCAAAATCGTTGCAGCGAATTTTGAGAAAATCGAAAAAACTGAAAAAGTATATCAGTAAAGTACCAGTACTCTTTGGCCGATTTTGATCAAAAGCTTCGTGTCACGTCCTATGGGGGTGCCTAACTTAAATATAAAATTTTAACCTCCTAGCTCTTTTCGTTCTTGAGATATTTTGTTCACAGACACACAGACAGACAATGGTGCGAAAACCACTTTTTTGGTTTCAGGGAACCTCAAAACGTTAAAATATCGACATCGAATTTTTGGCATGAGTCCAATACTTTCTCTCTATATATATTAACATATATAGAGGCAAGAGAAAGTAAAAGTGGTCTTCAAACAATTTTGAGAGCAAAATGAGAATATACATTTTAAAGACCATCTAAAAAATAATTGATTTTTGAATTTTAATCAAAATCGTTAGAGCAAATTTTGAGAAAATCGAAAAAAACTGAGAAAGTGCATCAGTAAAGTACCTTCTATATATAGGCCTAGCAATACTTTCTCTCTATATATATTCATATATAGGTAAGAGAAAGTTAAAATCTTTCAATGGATAATCCATGACTTAATTCATTAAAATAGGTCACTAATCAGAGCCGAGTATTTATTTGTATATTGTTTATAATTTCTTTATGAATAATTTGAACCCTTTGCTAAGTCCTGAGATGAGCAGACGGAAGGATTTATATTAGCCTATATAGCTATACAAAGTTGTTGATTAATTTTTGATGAAACATCCAAATGTTTGTTGTTTAGAGGAAAAAGGAAGCTCGCTATGGCAATTAGCAAGGTAATCTTAGCAAATATGTGCGAGTGCAGATCCAACGCCATCCACTTTTAATAAGCTTCTCGTGTCTTAAGAACAAGATTTATCTTTCTAACTTTAAAACAAAAAAAAAAAAGTTTCTACTAAGAACAAGATTATTTCTACTTTTTGTCTTAAGATATAAACTTTTTTTTTTTTTCATTGCATTTCTAATCTTTATTTGAATAAAAAATAGGCAACGATGTTGGAAAACGTTTCAGATCAACGTTGACAAGTGGCGAAATCTGATAATCCGCGGTTTATGGATCTGAAGTTTCAATACAATTCGAGTTCGAGTCCAGATTGCCGCAAATAATTCAACATTGACGATGTCTCCTCTTAGGATAAGAAAGTGGAATAAAATCAGATACAAAGGGTCAATTTGAGGTGGCCGAAGTGCCTTAAAAATGGGGATGACTTCGACTTGGTTACGAACCTGCCGAAAGGTGTGGGTGGTTGAGAAGGAGCAGTACTTCTAAAATCCACTAATCCTTTCACAGATCTCAAAGGCAATCGACCAAATTTGGGAACCAACAAGACTGCAGTTCGGAAAACAAACCACCAATTTCCTCCTGATAATGGCTCTAAAAGGTGAGCCGAAACGTCGATTAAATATCATCAATCAAAAAGACTCAAGAGGAAAAAATTAACTTCATTTTTGTTTGTGCTTCTCCTAAATCCCCTAATTTCCGTTACGTTTATTTAAAGTTTGGTTCTATTCCTTTTGGAAAATTAACTTCATCCCTCGAAATGACGACATATATTTACCAAAATTTACATGAATGAAATTAGTTTAAAAAAACATAGATATATACCCTATATAGGTAAAGAAAGTAAAAAGTTTGTGACAATTTGTGAAGTGGCAGTGGTATTTCAACAATAGTAGATGGAGCAGACAGCCAGGATATAAGCCTCTACGAAATGAAACTCAATAGTAGTGGAGACAGTTTCGGCTTTATTTAAATAACGCCATCCTCAGTCCATTTTCAAGAGTATGAACTCCAATACCCACAAATTGACAACTCTACATGTGACTCAATCCACTGGCATTTGAGTTTATACTCTCGAAAATGGACTGAGGATGGCGTTAATTAATTAAGACCGTCTCCACTACTATTGAATTTCATTTCGTAGAAGCTTATTACCTGGCTGCCTGCTACATTTCCTATTGTTGTAAATATTGTTGTGTTTTATTTTTGAGCTTTATTGCAAACTAGCAATCTTTTTTCTTCAAATATAAAAAATAGCATTATTTCAACTCTTGGGAACAGTCTTATTTTATAGGTTGGAAATTATATTGGCTACCAATTAATTTGGACAAATAAGGACAAGGTCTAAATGGTCTCAGATACCGAAAAATATATTGAATACCAATATCGGACATAGCATACATAATTTATAATAAATTTTCTCTCACTCTCTGCTCTCTTGTTTGTATTTTATATTCAAAAGCCAAAAGTCTCGATTTCCCAAGTGGATAAAACAAGAGGATTTGTTTTAAAATTTAAAGTAATTAGTATACGAGAAATACTTCAAAGGAGAAAGACTTTTTAAGCTCATTAGCACAAATAATGAAAAACGACCCCGAGCAAAATGTCCTTGTAGGAAATGTATCCGAAATCTACTACCTAATCGAGTTATTATTGTTTGGAAAACTTTTTACTAAGTTAAATTCAAAGTTGCTTCTAAATGAGACTCGGCCTTGTTATCCTCCATCTGATTAAATCACAGAGCGCCGGCCGGCTCTTTTCAAGTTTGATTACCAAATCAAGTATTCGTACTTGTCGAATATCATTCGCCAATTTGGTACCGTGGGGCCATTCAAAAAGAAAAAAAAGGACCATTTTTCATGTTTATAACTTGCCCAAGGACTTAAGCTCGGTATCTGCTCGGCAGCAGACAAAACTTAAAACCTCAACTCTCTTAGATTTTATCCTTTTCATTTCTTCTTTTGCTATTATATATTTTATATAAAACTTTTGAAAGATGTTTTAATATTAGAGAGAAAAAAAAAGTTATAAGTCTTAAATTTCTCTCGTTTGAGAGCTTATTGAGTTATTTCAAAGAAAAAGCCCTCCCTGTTCGGGTTTTGTGGGTGGTGGGAGATATTAAATTGTATTTGGTGTTCTGTACATCCATTGGGCGTACCGGAGTTCGAAATAATCACCCTCACACAAACAAAAAGCTTTTGAGATTAAAAAAAAAAAAAAAAATTTACAATTAAATAATATTCTTTTGTGTAAGTTTAAATATTTTATTGCCCTCGGGCTTGGCGTGCTAACCTCGTATATAAAAGTCGCGGGTTCGGACCCACTGCCAGTCATTATCAAAATTTCCTCTAACAAAATTCGACAGAAATATTTACAAATAAAGGGTTATTAAGAGTGACTCATATCAGGTGGTATTTCTTTTCCGGACCAGAGATATTTTTTTCTATCGTAATAAAAATATTTTTTCAAGTAATTTGTTTTAATTTATTTTCAGTTCTCATTGACAAACGTTGTTTAACAAGATTTAAGAGACGAATATATATTAAAAAAAAGAAAGATAAATTAAAATGAACAAATTACAGGCTTATTTTAAGAAACAAGAGGGTTGAGTAAATTTATTTACTTTTCCTCTCTCTGTATCTGAAAAATTCTCCAAATCCTGTTATAGAGATCTTGTATTGCATATTTGTTGTAAGATCAATAAAACAAAAGCGTCGTTCGGTGGGAAAAAAGAGAAAAAAACAAACTTTTCTTTTCGCCATGTACTGTATACAAAAAGTGTAACTTTATTAAGAGAGTTGAAAAAATATGATCAATTTTTGATAGTAAAAAATTTGTTAAATTGAAATTTATTATTTCGAAATGAATAAAAAATTGAATTCAAGTAATTTATTTATTTTTTGATAAGGTATAATTCCTAAAATGAATGAATATAAACTGCGATCTTTAACCAGAATAAATTGTGGCATTTTAAAAGATTAGAACCTGCTGGTATCATCATGTTGAATACGTTAGTATGGGAGATGGTGAAAAAAAACCGCTTTTGGGTTATAAATTTGAAAACAGCTAAGGCATAAAATGCGTGGGGGGTGGGAGAAAGAGACGGGCATCTTATCTCGAGGTGCACCCCAAAACACCCACAACCCATTCCATTACATCAACCCTTCGACCCAAAATCCTCAAAGAAGAGACCGCACGAGTCGAAAAACCAACCGGTCATTAGGTTAGGATGAAACTCTTTTGCAACGGATGCTAGAAAGCTCGTTTGTATTCTCTTTTCAGTAGTGGTGACATGTCACGTTTAACAAATAAGGTTTTATTTTTTTTATTTAAATTATCTAACAGCAACGAGAAACGAATGATTCTTGACGTGAAAATCGAATTTTAAAAATAAAAATAAATCATATGTGTATAAGTGTGGCTGGATTGTATAATTCCTATGAACCCAGAGAGACTGCTGCTAATACAGCATCAGCAGGAACTGGGAGATTTGGGGTTCAAGTCTCTGACACGATATAACCCAACACTTGAAGGATAAATACCAAGATTAGATGAAACTGACTGGTCATAGGCCTAACAATCATAGCACAAATATCTAATTCAAATATAAAGGTTTCAATACCCAAAAAATGTTCATTAACTAATAAAAGAATAAGAGAAAACATTTACAAAAAATATCTGAAAAAGTAGATTTAAATTCATGAAACGTAATTAACAAAAATTTTGATCTAAATTCATTTGCTTACAAATTTATGAATGGAATAATTTCATAACGAGTAGCAATTGATTTTCAAGAAATTACCAGAGACAGACAGACACACAAACTCACAGACACCATTCCAAAAGCTACTTAAATAAATTTTGGGGACGTCAAGCATCAGTTTAATTTCGATTTTTTTTTTTTTTTTTTGTGGATTACAATAATATGAGGATGTGGGGTATTGACAGCCTAGGTAAAAAATAAAAGATTATATTTTGTCGACGTTTCGAGTGCTGATCACATTTTTAAAGTGATAAATTGATGTTTTATGGCTGTGGAGATCCTTACTCAGGATTCTGCAGGAACTTTGCAGCCAGGAGATTAAATAAAAAAAATCTTTTATTTAATTTTTATTTGCCGACGTTTCGGTCGCCAATCACGACCTTCATCAGGGCCTATGATCATAACATTTATTTAAAAAATTGATATTAAATTACAATAAGAATACATGATATTTCTCGAATTTGTATTCTTATTGTAATTTAATATCAATTTTTTAAATAAATGTTATGATCATAGGCCCTGATGAAGGTCGTGATTGGCAACCGAAACGTCGGCAAATAGAAATTAAATATAAAGATTTTTTTATTTAATCTCCTGGCTGCAAAGTCCATGCGAATCTTGAATAAAAATGTGTTACGATGTCAGGTCATTTAATTCTGGGGGCGCTCGGCACTCGAAAAGTCGACAAATTATAAACTTTTAATTTTCACATGCCTGCCAATACATCACACATCCTCATAAAATAATGAAAGGTAAAATACACTAGGTTATGTCTTTCAAGGTTTTTTATTAATTAAAATTAACACTTAATACGTATTTCGACTTCTGATGATGACAGTAATGTCGAAATAAGTATTAAGTGTTAATTTTAATTAATAAAAAAACCTTGAAACACATAACCTAGTGTATTCTACCTTTCATATATAGCCTACACAAAGTTTCAACTAGAGCCTACGATAGAAAGTATTTAATTAATTTAAATCTCATATTAATATAATAATCCAATCAGCAAGAAACAATTTATTTATCTAACAGTCAGTTTGGTGGACAAAGTTAAAAATTAATTTTTAAAGTAGATGCGATCTAAAATTTAATTCAGAGCGATTTTTTAATTACGGAATATTCTTTACTATTGTTGGTGTTCGTCTTTTATCTCAAGTTCATTCTTAATATCCCAGAGAGAAAGAGAGAGTTTTTAGTTTAAAACAAATACATATTATGATTCATTCAAAGTATCAAGATATTAAGATGAATTTCTCAACTCTGAATATTAAATGAGAAATTTTCCTAATCTCCTTTGGGAATTCAATGCAATTTAGTTTTAAAAAAACCAACTCCAACTCATTTTATAATACTATAAAGAAGACTTTTATAAAGTGTGTTGTATGGAACGATGAGACCTCTGAGGATGATAGTGATTGATGATCGTTGAATTTTAAGAGGTCATATAAAGACGTGAGATAATTGTAAAAATAAGAATGTCTTTTTTTAGCATCTAAATCCATTTAGACCTCCGTCCCTATTTATTTCAAATGAATGGTAGAAAATTCATTTCTCACTTGAGACGGGAAGTGAACCTGGGACCCCAGGCACAAGAAGCTAAAGCCTTCTCTATGAGTATTTTAATATTCTATGTGTCTATGGGCATGTAATGTTTTTGGTTATTTATGGCAAATAATAATCGTCTAAAAATGATTTCTAACAACCGTGAAACCTGAAGAAGCTACATAATTGTCTTTCTTATTAAACTTATTAAATTTCGAAAATTCGTTCCAAACAACGGCGGTGTAATGTTAAATTCATATAAAAATTGATGGCTATAAATACAAAATATTAGGCATAAACAAAAAAAAAAAAGACAGCCCTCAGGGCTTGCCTAATATTTCATTATTTATTATTGTTATATATTATATACTTTGTCTGGCTACTTGATAGCATGTAGTATATTATACTACTCAGTCTACCGAAAATCTGTGAGTTTATAGTTGAAATGAAAATATATTTCAAAAATATTTAATTAAAATATTCGAGTAAAGGTGCTGCCTATGTATTCAATAGGAAGAATCTACTTGTTTGTACAGGTTTTGTCTGGCCTTGTTATTTCACTATACAAAAATAATTTAGAAAGAAAAGACAGTAATTGCAAAAATAATTCAATCAAGAGGAGAAATTTATTTTGGCAAACACAACGAGAAAATAGTAAAATTTGTTTTGGATGTGGATGTGTCAAGAAGAGAGACTTTCTCGGGAAGAGAAATAAGAGAGAGTCAACTAGAAAGATAGAGAATTCGCGAGAGAGAATGGCTTGAAATATTGAGGTTAATAATTATTCTTTTGAGTAAACCTATTAGATAATAAAAATTTATTATACTCTTTGTGAAAAAATGAACTTTAGCTTGAATGATCAATTGAATATAAGATGTTTTTAGATAGAAATATAAAATATTAATTATAAAATATATTTCTGTTTGATTATTTATCTTATTTTAATTAAATTTCATCAAATATTTAGAAATAAAATGTAAAATACCTTAAAAAGTAAGAAGAAAAGCTAAGGGAACGACCTCGTGCCGACAGGAAGGCGCCATGTTGAATAATAGCAGACGAAAATATTGATACAAAAAAACGCACTTCACAAGTAATCAGTATGAAGCCTCTCAGGCTACTGAAGCATCAGCTGGGGACCGAGTTTAAGCATTTCAAGAAGAGGGAGTGGGGATGATGACGTATTAATCAAAATCCATCCCCACTCCTAGACTTTCCCGTCTTCAATGAATATTAAAAAATTACTCTAATAGCATCTTTGGTGCCAATTGGAGGACAAACACCAGAATTGATCGAGGCACCATTATATATGAATTAAAAAAAAAAAAAAAACTAGTCAACTTCCATTTTTACTTTCTCTTACCTCTATATATGTTAATATATAGATAGAGAAAGTATTGGATTTATGCCAAAAATTCGATGTCGAGATTTTGATGGATATACACGTTTTGAGGTCCCATGAATCCAAAAAGTGGTTTTCGCGATATGGTCTGTATGTGTGAGTGTGTGTGTCTGGGTTCAATTTAAAGCATGACGGAATTGAGCTAGGAAGTTGAAATTTTATATTTAAGTTAGACATCTCCCTAGGGCGTGAAAATAAGCTTTTAAACAAAATCGGCCAAAAAGTACTAGTACTTTACTGATGTACTTTTTCCAGTTTTTTTCGATTTTCTCAAAATTCGCTCAAACGATTTTGATTAAAATTCAAAAATCAATTATTTTTTAGATGCTTTTTCAAATGTATATTCTCATTTTGCTCTCAAAATTGTTTGAAGCACACTTTACTCTTGTACTTCATAGGAAAGATACATAGGAGAAATGTTTGCCATGGTAACAAAATATAAATAAACAAATAGTTTATAAATTTTTCCAAAAAACCCAAAAACCAAAACCCCCACTAGAGGGGAAGTCCCCTTTCAAATCCAAATGTACCGTACTGCCGGAAAATATGTCTCGACACAAAAAATCTGGTGTGACAAGCACAGTACACAACTTTAGATTACCGAAGGTAAGAGAAACTTGTGTGCTCTGCGATCAATCACACCCGATTTTTTAAAATAAAATTATTCTATTAAACTTGTTAATTCTAAAAACTAGTGCATTTATTATTTTTTGGTCAAATGAAAATTAATTATTCTATTATTTTCTATTGGCGTCCCATTAATTTTTTTATTCGACATTTAGATTAAATATTGTATTATAATTTTGAGGCTGGAATAGAGAGATAAATAAAATTGTATTGTATCAACTCTGGTGCAGATTAAAAATTAATTATAAAAAGGCAATTTATAAAATTAGAATAAATAATTTAATAAAATGAGAATGTTAAATAAATACTAAACAAACAATTAAAAATAATAATTTTTTTTTTATTACCCCCTTTCCATATAATTATAATAACTGTATTATAGAGGTAATGATGAGCATTGGATTTAGAATAAGCCCAAATTTGCATTTATTATAAATATATAAAACCGAGTTTGAAATTATGTTCATTTAAAGTCTGAATTAATTATTCAGGTTGAAGAATAGAGGAATATGGACTTTTTTTTCTTTGATTAAAAAAAAATCTCATCATCTATAATAAATCATGAAAATAACAAGGAATTTTTCGCTAACATTGACGTGTCTGTCATTTATGAAATTAAAATTAATTAGTTAAGATTCCTTTAAGAATAAAAAGGAAGGAATAAAGAAAAACAAGTCAGGCGAAAAGCGAGAAAGAAAGAACAATATAAGAAGAGAAAAATCGGTGAGGTTTACAGGAAGGAAAAAGTAATTATAGTAAATTATAAGTAATTTTCGAATAAAGTTAAGAGAGAGAAAAAATAATCCAATAAACCTTTTATAATAAAACACACAAATTGGAGTAATGAAGGAAGGGGCTTTAATAGAAATAAATATAAAATTGTTTGAAATGTTTAGGTCTTTAACAGAACAATAAGACAATTAATAAAAATGAATATGATCAGTGAGGTACAGTCGACGACATTAAGTGCCTGATGTCTTCGAGAGTAGAGCCTTGAGAATGACAACACATCTACTCTATCATTTTTTTACCTAAACTCAAGCTTCACTCTACACCAGGCACTTAAAGCCCACTGTAGCCGGATTAGGCAGCACCTATCGAAACCAAAATTGGTTTGATAAAATTGAAAATAAAAATAATTGAAATAATAATTAATAAGTATAACAGGATGGCAGCCAGGAATCAAATTAGACAAAAAATTTTAAATTAATTTTCATCCAATTTTTATTTCAATCCGCGACGTTTTGGATGCAAATCACGTTCTTCTTCAGGTCAATTATTAGTCAGTACAATTCAGATAGGTGTATTTTTTTTAATAATATAAAATCACACTTTAAACATGTACAATACATGATTTGAAACTGTATATCTTTGAAGGCACTCATCAACGCCTCTTGGATTGATTTGAACATTTTCGAAAAATGTATTCACATGTTCAATGTGTGATTTTATATTATTAAAAAAATACACTCACTGTTGTACCGACTAGGGATTTGCGTCCGAAACGTCGGCGATTGAAATAAAAAATTGGAAAATTAACTTAAAATTTTTTGACTAATTTGTTTCCTGGCTGCCATACTTAATAAAGGATTATGTCGTATTAGGTAGTGTGGGAAAGAAAATTGAGTCCCACATAAATTCCAAATAAAATTACTAAAAATCAAAATTTAAAGTTTTTAGTGTAGACCAATATAATTATTTAAAAATAAAAAAGACGACTTTTATTTTTAAATTTATTCAATGTCTTAATCGGCATCTGAGGCGATGTAGGCCCAGTCCCCATTTTTCTGAATTTGAGCGTTTGAGGGGGAGGGAAGGGGATCTAATTTTATTTTTCTTCTAAACGAAACAAAAATAAATAATAAATTTTGTTATTGCTAACTCAACCAATTTTTTTGTATTTCTTAAAAGCTTATATGTTGGTGCCTGGAGGATAGGCAAGCCAACTAACCAATTCAAAATGAATTTTTTTTTTTTTAATTCTTTAAAGTGGAGGAGGCATGCGAAATTATTAAATGTCTCTAAAATATGAAAAACTAAGTCCGTTATATATAGAGTAATTAATCTATTATGAGTCTGAAAGATTTTCATCGCTTGGAATGGGAAGCGAAACTTGTAGTCAAGACCTGGGTTAATATGAAGTGAACGTCGAGGGGCTTGGATTATTATTTTTTTCTCAGGAATTCAAATCATGAACAATAAATACATTTTATTTGCTAATAAATTCGAATAATAATTTATGGTAAATGTGTCGTTAAATTAACTCCCTATTTCTTTACATTTTTAAAATTCTCTCTTTCTCTCTTTTTATAGTAATTATTTAAAATTCCAAAGCGAAAATGTAATTTATACGAAGAACGCAACTGAGATAATTGAGACGAAGTGATGTAGTGATAAGAGAGTAAAAAACGAGCTTCCTTGCAAAGTCCTATATATAGATGAGAGATAAAAATTTAAGCTAGAGAGAAAAAAAAATTAAAAAGCCAGGAGAAAGAAATGAATGGATTAAGCCAAAAGACTGGATTATGATGCCAAGATGTAGTGGAATAATATTTTTTTTTTCGATGTGACAAAAGGCCTGAGAGAATTTCAAATATAATTATTTAACAAAAAAAATTACATTCCATTACAAAAGTTTGTAGTATCTTGTATGAAGAGATACGGTGTCCTTTTGGTGGAATTTGCGCGAGAAAGATAGTGAATAGGCTGGAGAGAATAATCATCATCGTTTGTTCTTAATATACCAGTCAGTGGCATCAAACGGTAGAGGAAAAGCCGTTGCCTGCCTCCCCGCGATGCGCGAAATAGGAAAATAAATGAAATTGAAATTTCTTCATTTAAATGAAAAGCAAAAGGGAATAAGTATGGACTGAAGTTAAAGTACTGACATTTTTAAATTATTAATAGATACTGAAAGGGAATTAAATATCATTAAAAACATTGAATAATTTGAAAATTAATTATAAAATAATAAAATCAAATAGAAAGCTATTTTTCTTTTCAAATCAAACGCTTTGGAATTCGCAAGTTTAAATGTCAACCTCGCCTTATTCCAGCGGTAAGGGGTCGGCGGACATCACTATTCCCCTCCAATTCATCCATGTATTTTGAGACCGAGTAGGATAATAGAATAGAACAGAACGGCCCGTTGCAAGGTCTGACGCTTATTGAAAATATAGAAGGAAGAGACAGACATATAAAAAACAGGACTGTCAGTCCAAGCTCGGGAAGCTTGTGGTCGCCATCCACGTACCCACAAGATGCGGGCCCCAGAGCGAAGATAAAATAAAATGTCAATCACCTCGGGAATAATCAGGCAAGGAAAGAAGAAATAGTGGCTGAACATATAATTAACAAAAGGAGAGCAGCTGAAAGCAATTAAAGAAAAAAATATTTCTTTTTTTTCGCTTTATCTAATACAATTGTCGACGTTTCGGCCGATTTTTTCGGCATTCTTCAGGACAAATGTTATGTTTGCGTGGAACTTAGAGAGGCTCTCTCAACATACAGTTGGTGTGAACATTCGTCAGATAGTATTACTTCTGGTTCAAGAAACACTCTTGAACCAGAAAATTAAAAAATTAAAATAAAATAAAACTTTTTGTTAAAAAAAATGTTTAAAATGGTTTAAATATGAAACTTTATGCAATATTCATCAAATATGCAAAAATATGCAATATAAAATTTGAACTCTAGTGCCAAGGGGGCATGATTCGGATGAAAAGTTGGTTTTCCGGGACGTACAGTGAGCGCCACAATTAAGTCCCCTCCTGGAAGCTAGAGCCTTAAGTATATGGTATAATATATGGTAAATAGAGAAATAAAATTTTAAATTTGACAAGGTAAAATAAAATCATCTGTACACCAGATTTTATTTTACCTTTTCAAATTAAAATTATTTCACTTTATACCATATACTTAAGGATCTAGCTCCCAGGTGGGGACTTAATATTGTCCCTCACTGTACATGGTACCAAATAGAATATGCAATTGCATAGGAATCCAGGCTTTATTGATAATAATATTAAGCGATCGATATAAAGAAATATTATAATTTTTTTCTTCTAGGCCCCTACAACCTACCGATCACCCTAAAAAATAAATTAAATAGAAAGTTTCGCTGCCTTTTTTGAAAATTAAATAAATAAATTAATTCACGTTTTTTGCAAGTTTCTTTCTTCAAAATTTTGACAGACAATATATTTATAGACATATTTTCCGCTATTTGATGTGAAGAATAAAGGAAACAGACGAAGGATTTATTTTTTTTTTCTTTTTCTAGGATGTTTCAAAATACGTCGGCCTTGTCTGTTTGATTAATCTTCTTCACTCTCTCTCGCCCGTTCATTTTTTGTCCTCATTTGTTGCTCGCTTAACTTCATTTGTTGATTGCAATACGATGCATTCATTTCCTTTCTCATTCCTGTGTATTTTATTAGTCAATTTAGCGTAATGACTCTTTTTAAAGGTGGGAATATTTTTTTTTTTTTTTAGATATAAAAATAAAATGCATTTGTTGCATTGCCTGGACTTATAAAATAAAAATGTAAATTTTATATTAAGTTATAATTAAATAAAAACGATTTGTATAAAAAAGAATGTCAAGCTCGGAATTAGTACCCTGGGCAATCAACGTGTGGAACGTCCCTCGGTATAATAATGTATTGCAAAAATTTCTAACTATAAATGGCCTTAGTAGCCGGAAAGGGTTTAAAAAAAAATAAAATAAATTTTGCCAGAAACATCTGGGCATTCACAGAAAATCGAGTGTTTTATTTTTGGCTGCCTGCATTTCCACATCCTTAGTTTATTTCCAGCCAGTAAATATCATTATAAAAAATTTCAATTTATAATCGAAAGGAAGAATCGATAATAATAATACGCTAGATTAAGAAATAAATAAATTATAAATTGCACCTTGTTAAGGTAAAGGAATTTATAATCTCTACAGAAAAAAAAAAAACATACCTAATAAATATTAATAAATGGAGAGCAATAAAAAAGGAAGAGAAACAGAGAGAGAATTTTTTTTTAAACCTTTAAATTTATTGCTTCTATATGCATGTTTATTGTCCAGAGTGCATTCACAATTTGCACACGTATGTAATATTTACGCTTTTTTGGATTTTATCCATTTTATCTGAGAAGAAAAGATTTTTTTGTATAATATATATTATTATTATATATTATATTATTTTTTTAAACCATTTGGGAAATATATTCTTGAAAAGGATATTATTACATTTCTGACTGTGAGTGAATCTAAGAAATTTTAATCCCATAAGTTTTCCCACCAAAAGCTTCAACAAAATCTTAAGGTGCGCGTCTCGAAAAGCTGTTAGAAGACGATTCAGTACCGAGTAGAGAAACTCCTCTAGGCCCCAAGAGATGGCGTTAGTTTTTCCCATAGGGATACAAGGGGTTTATTTCATTTGAAAGATTCCAGCTAATTAATTAAGGGTAAAAAATTAATTATTTTTTAACACAATGATTATTAATTTAATTATCTATAAGATACAAAGCGAATTTTTTAAAAATATCTTTTATTTAATGCGATTAATCTAAAAAAAAAATTTATTTTTTCGAAAATCAAAAAAAAGGGCTTCTATAAGTTGTAGATATTTTAAATAGCTTTAATTTAAAAAAAAATTTGAGGTCGATAGCTTCAAAATTGTGGCCGCTGGAAACTCCCAAAATTAGCACCCGAGACGCGCACCTTAAGTGTCCGCATGTATCGAGATATTTAAATTAGAAAAAGTGAAATATTAAAAAAAATCTGCTATAAAGGCTGCTGATTCATCATCCTCTACTTTGTTTTCTCTATTTTATAAAGTCTCTAGTCGTTCTCTTTATAAAAAATTTTATTGAGAAATCACGAGAGAGAATCATCAAGTGTTAAAAGTGGGATTGGTAAAGATTATGAAAAAGTCTATTCCAAGCAATTCCATTCAAATGAGTAAATAAGATTAATGAATAACTATTAGAGAGGAAACGATTTAAAACAAAACGAAGGAGCTCTTAAATGAAAGAGGCTAGCTCAACTTAATCCAGGTAGATTGGGGAGAAATGCCTGGAGGTTAGCCAGGGACTAATCAGGACCCCGCAGGGAGAGATCCATCCCGGGTGCCTGGTCCTGGTCCTGGACCGGGGATCCCCGGGGAAGCGCAGTGACGGATGAGCAGCGAGGGGTTGATTCTCGTTCCTACTGTTTTTATGCGCGATTTCAGAATAATTCCCGAAGAAGAAATAGGGAATTGGCCTATTTTCGGGTAAACGCCATTAATCATGAACGAACGATGTTCAACAGATTGCAAATTTGCATTCTCACAAAAAAACAGCAACTATTAGAATATTTTTGAAAATCCAAACCAATTGTTAAAACATGAGATTTCATTAAAGGGAGGGGTCTGTAATTTTATTTTTCTCCTAAACGAAACAAAAATTTTGTTTTTGCTATCTTAAGAACAATTATTTGTCTCTCTTAAAAGGAGTATTCTTATATATTGTGGTGCCTGGAGGATAGGCAAGCCAACTAACCAATTCAAAATTATGCGAAATTATTAAATCTCTATAAAAAATCTGGTGTGACTGATCGCACAGCACACAACTTTCTCTTACTCTTCAGCAAGTGAAAGTTGTGTACTGTGCTTGTCACACCAGATTTTTTGTGTCGACATATATTTAGTTTCTGTCGATATATTAGAATTCAAGATGTAAAATTTATAAGTATGGGAAAATATATATATTTTGTTACCATAGCAACCATTTCACCTATCTTTCCTATGGAGTACAGTACAAGAGGTCTTCAAAAGATTTCAATGGTTTCAATGAGAATATACATTTTAAAGAGCATCTATGAATTTTGAATTTTAATCAAGATCGTTGGAGCGAATTTTGAGAATATCGAAAAAACTAAAAAAGTGCATCAGTAAAGTACTAGTACTTTTTGGCCGATTTTGTTCCAAAGCTTCGTGTCACATCCCAGGGAGGTACCTAACTTAAATATAAAATTCCAACTTCCTAGCTCTTTTCGTTGAGATATTTTGTTCACAGACACACACACAGACCATGTCGCGAAAACCTCTTGAGAAAGTAAAATTGATAACTAACGTAAGCATGTTTGCGTGGTCCATTCTAAACTAATTAATCCATTATAAGTCTGAAAATTTGGTTGCCTACTTTAGAGGGGAAAATAAAAAATTTATAAATCTTATGTTAATAATAAGTCTGGTTTGTTAATAAATATTATAATATTTCATAATAAAGTATTTTATTATTTCCCGAAGAATTTAGATTCTTTTTATTATTTATAAGTGGCGTGTCAAAAGTGTAAATAAAATATAACTTTTATTTAAATATATTCGTGTTTTTTTTTTTTAAGTGTAGCATTTTAGAAATCTCTTATTGCTACCGTGCGAATTGAATAGAAATGAATCCCTGATTTACGAGGTGCTAAAAATGTCAATGGCTGGAGATAAAAAAGACCCCCCAACCGTTTCGCGAGGTAAAAAAAAAAAAAAAAAAAATTAAATTTTAAGTTCATTTCCAAGAATGGATTCATTCGCAATTTGGATAAATAAAAAGCTTTCCCTCGCTGCTCGGGATTTCAATTGATGCATTTGTTTACAAACAAAGATGGGATTTGGGGTTTCCTGCGTTGGCAGTGAATGCCAAAAAATTTCAATTCCACGGATATGGCAGAGCGTTGGTAAAAAAAAAAAAGGGAGAGAGAAAAATAAAAAAAAAAAGCGGAGGAGGTTAATTAAGGCTAGTAATCCTGAAACGCTGATCTCCGCCAGAGTATTTCATTAATTTTTTTAATCTCTCGTAAAGGAGTGATATTTTTTAATCATATCCAAGGGAGGGGATATATCTTATTTTCCTATTTTTTATCGTTCTCTCCACTCATTCTGAATTAAAACAAGTTTGCATTAGGGAATATAATACCCAAAAGGTTGGAAAAACAATGGAAAAAAGACGTCGCCATTTTAGCTCAGCGTTTTATTACAATGAAATAAATGGGGAGTCTTAAAAATAAAATAAAAGTTTAAACAGACAGGTCCAAAAATAAATGTAGCTATTCTATAAATTAACTAACCAAAAATAATAGTCTACTTATCTAGGCTATATATCTTTTTACTGCCTCTTACCTATATATATATATATATATAGAAAGAAAGAGAGAATGTATTGGATTTTGATGGATATACACGGTTTGAGATCCAAAAAAGGTTTTCGCAACGTGTTCTGTCTGTGAACAAAATATCGCAAGAACGAAGAGCTACGAGGTTTAAATTTTATATTTAAGTTACAAAGCTTTTGAACAAAATCGGCCAAAAAGTACTAGTACTTTACTGATGTACTTTTTCAGTTTTTTTTTTTTTCACGATTTTCACTAAATAACTCGCTCTAACGATTTTGATTAAATCATAAATCAATTATTTTTGAAGGATTTAAAGGAAGTTTACTCGAGTAGATGAACTTGCAGTTTAAAATAATTAATTAAAATTATTATCGAGGATTTTTGTCTCGCTAATAAAAATCCAACAAATAAAATAGAGTAAACCCTTCAATTATCAATTCTCGAGCTGTTTCTACAAATAATCATTTTTTAGATGCTCTTTAAAATGTATATTGTCATTTTGCCCTCAAAATTGTTTGAAGTACACTTTACTCTTGTGCTTCATAGGAAAGAAAGAAGAAATGGTAGCCTATGTAACAAAATATTTTTCCATGTTTATAAATTTTACATCTTGAATTTTAATATATTGGCGGAAGCTAAGTATATGGACCGTTTATTTTGAAAGTGGTGTAAATCCATTTTTTTGTTAAATGAGATATCACATAATTTATGCTTAAATTAATGTAAATTTTCTATGTATAACTAGCTAGAGGTAAATTTCTTTAAAAATTCCCATGTTTTGTACAATTGAAAATTGGTCGGTAAATAGATTTCTTAATAAACAGATATGTAAACCTTTCATTTTCTTGAAACAATAGAAAATGGACTTACACCACTTTCAAAATAAACGGTCCATATATTGGAACAAAAAATCTTGTGCGACCAGACACACCAGATTTTTAATATTTTTTCGGATAGTTTAATTTGGATCGGATTTTTTTTTTGTTTGGTCCGAAATTTTTTATTTTAATTCCTGAGGGAAGTTACTTAAACTCTGACATATTTAGAAATTTTTTGAATTTGAAATCAAATTGTATTTAATCTTCATTTTTCAAAGAATCATCATAAAACAAAATAAATTAACAATTGTAGCCTATGTAAAATATTTTACAGATAATTGAACTTCTCAGTTTCTCAATAAAAATTTTTTATTTTTTCATTCTAAAAAAAAAAATTTCTCTGTATGGATAACATCAAAAATATTTTAAAATTTTTTCTAAGATAAGGAAAATTTATTATATTGTTATTAAATTTTCTTTTAAAACTTTTTCCAAAGAATTGAGAACATGTAAACCCTTTCTATAGCAAATTCCATGTTGTTTTACTTAAAACAGGTTATTTTTTTTTCTCGGTTGTTACATTTAATAAAAAAATCATTCAATTAAGATAAAAGAAAATAGAATAGAAAAAAGTTTTCTAAATAATTTAGCAAATGGTTATTTGCTTAGAAATGAAAATGCCGCAGATAAAGAGAAAAATATTCAATCTAGATGGGATTCAGAGAGAAGAAGAAACAAGGGCTTTATTGGGCTGAATAATGTCGCGAAAAATCATTATTGAATTCATGCGTTATTAAGTTTGTACTGTAGATTAAAGTGTAATTAGAAATTATCTAATATAATAGATTGAACGTGTATAAAAAAAATTAATTCGAATCAAACTTACTATTCAAAAATCTGGTGTGACTGGTAGCACAGCACACAACTTTCTCTTACCTTCGGTAATCGAAAGTTGTGTTCTGTGCTTGTCACACCAGATTTTTTGTGTCGACATATATTTAGTTTCCGACAGTACGATACATTCGAAATTCAAGATGTAACATTTATAAGTATGATGAAAAAATATTTATATTTTGTTACCATAGCAACCATTTCTTATGAAGTACAAGAGTAAAGTGGTCTTCAGAAGATTTCAATGACAAAATGAGAATATACATTTTAAAGAGCATCTAAAAAATAATTGAATGTTGAATTTTAATCAAAATCGTTGGAGCGAATTTTGAGAAAATCGAAAAAAAACTGAAAAAGTGCATCAGTAAAATCCTAGTACTCTTTGGTCGATTTTGTTCAAAAGCTTCGTGACAAGTCCCATGGGAGTGCCTAACTTAAATATAAAATTTCAACCGCCTAGCTCTTTTCGTTCCTGAGATATTTTGTTCACAGACACACATAAAGACAGACAGACTTTTTTTATATAGAGGTAAGAGAAAGTAAAAAGAGAAAAAACCTTTTTATTAATTGACTCTATTTTATTTCAAGCAGATTTTATGTGCTTATGGGATATGAATGCAGTTTAATTGCTATCAACTCTGACATAATCAAAGCCTAAACAACAATAGGAAGCTAAGGAAAAATTTTCCAACCCTAGTAAAAAATATAATTTCATAAGTAAAGACAACATTCCGATTTCTGAAGAGAAGATAGTATTCGATATTCGAGTGTGATTCTTCTATTGATATTTTATAATCAAAGAAAAATAATGAAAATATATTTCAAAGAAGGGGTTTAAGCCTATATTCAATAATATTAGATAGTTTGAAAGTAAAAATATATTTTCAAAATCTTGTAAAGACAAGGGAGAAGGAACTAAGGCTCGAGGTCCAGAGGGATCGATAAAGCGACTCCCGAAGGAGCAAGATCCCTTTCCGGAGAATTCTGGATTTCTCCAGTAGCAAGGAAAATATGCGTGTGTAATCACAAAATGATAAAGCCGTTAATAACAGTCGCAAAATATTTATATGGAAATTTTGATATATGTTTTATTTCTTATCTGATTTGAGACGTAATTATTAATTTTCCGCTCTTGAGTAAAAATATTATTTATAGTGACTTAATAATTGAGTTTAAAGAATTTAATTTATTAAAGCTTTTGTGGTTTGTATTATTATTATTATTATTATTATTATATGGGATTTTTTAATTATAGACCATATTTTGTATTAATTGTTTATTAAAAATATAAATACTGTACAACGTTTCGACTGCTTATTCTGCAGTTGTTTTCAAGTTCTGTAGACCTACACTTGCTCCGACTCAAGTGAACTAACTGTTTGGAAAATGCACGTAACGGACGTGACGATTAGTTCGCTTCAATCGATTGAAGTGAACTAATCGTTACGACTTCCAAACGGTTAGTTTACTTGAGTAGGAGCAAGTGTAGATCTACAGTACTTGAAAACGACTGCAGAATAAGCAGTCGAAACGTTGTACAGTATTTATATTTTTAATAAACAATTAATACAAAATATGGTCTATAATTAAAAATTCCCACAAAAATAATTTAAATATACAATAACTAATAAATTACGGTGTTTATAAAGCAATTTATTTCCCCGTGGTTCACTGATATTATATACGAGTATTATTATTATATTTATAAAATGCTGTGATAAAATAAAAATATTAGAATAGAAAGATTTTTAATAAGAAATAAGAAAACTTAATTTAAATTTGCTTCAAAGAACGAGATTTAAATTAAATTTGTCTTGTTTTAACTTTAAAACATTCAACTTTCCATAGCGTATTAATTATATAACGAAAAAGAGATTACACAATTATAATAGAGCAAAGAAATTTAATAGAAAATTTAATAAACCCAGAGAGTCAGGCAGATTCGTCATTCATCTCCATTAGCGCTGATACGAAAAATTAAGGCTTTTTGTTTGACTGTCGAGCAAAAGAACGAGCCTACCCCTCCTGGAGTTGATTAATTGGAGCAAAAACACATCCGAAATGCTAATTTAGAGTAAGGGAATTGCGAAAAGAAACACTTAGAGAATTAAATATAATATTAAAGAGATTCTAGAAGCTCAGTGATAGCATATGAATGAAGAAGAAGGTTGCTTGCAAAAACTGTGATGAAAGTAAGTTTATTCCCAGAAATAAGGCCCAAGTTAATTGGATCATTCTTTTAAACCAAGGATAAAATAGGGATTGAAAAGTCGATTATCGATTTTAGAATCGACTTGATATTTTCCGATTCTCGGAATCGATTAATCATTTCTGAAAGTCAACTTTTTAAAAAGTCTAAAAACCCCACATATCTTCACTTCTGATCTTAGAAAGCGTATTGATTGATTGTGTTATGTATAGGTGAAGAGATGAAAGTCAATCAATGAAAACGTTACAAACTATATTACCATCGGATACTAAGTATTCTAAGAAAAAAGTCGAAGTCGTCCAGTGAGAATCGATTCTAATCGACTTGAAAGTTTCAACTCGATTCTAACAAGTCAATTATTTTCAGTAAAAGATCGATTCTTGACTAAAGTCAGAGTTGACCTTTCCATCCATAGTACAAAATATAAGACAAAATATTTGAGCGATAACGTCCAAGGTTGGGGGACTTAACAACAGAGAATCAAGATCGTTGGATTGAAGCATAGTCAAGTAAGATGGAACCGCAGTTAGGTGGTCAAGAGAAACCAAAACGTGTGCGCCAACGTTAATGAAGGGTGGTCTGATATAAACAAATAAATTATGCTTAAAAAAATTTAACATCTACTACGTATTTGAAGATCCAAATAAAACATCGATTTCGAATTCCATCTAAATGAAAATAATTTGTTATTTAGAAATGGACCGCGAAAACACCTGCAGTTACGAAAATAAAATAATTTAAACGAGGTACGTTAAATTCTATTGCTTTATATAATTATGGCCTCGGACCTTGACACAATTGCAGCCAGGGAATTTAATTATAGGAACAAATAAATTATGGAGGACAAAAAGGTATAATGGCCAACCGTGGTCTGGGGAGAAGCTATTTTCTTGTGTGTGATGTAGGTCCAAGAATTACGAAAGCGGGGAAGAATGTCGGACATCATTTTGGAAAAAAAATGTAGAATGTTTTTTTTTTGCTTGAGTTGAGTGAAAAACAGAATAAAAAAGAAATCTAATGTTTTCGCAAAAAGGAAATGATAATATTTCACTTAGTTAATGAACTAATTTATTTGTTTATTAATAGATGGTGTTAAAATATGTAAATAAAAAAAAAATAAAAATAACGAGATCATGTGAAAGAATCACCTTCCATTTAAAAAGAATTTCGGATATTTGAACATGCCCTCCGTGGACGAGAGGTCAGAGATCTTGACAAATGTCAATATTGATATTCTAAAAGGTAAGGGGAGTGAGTTCGGACCCCAGACAATCCAATGAATTTATTTAAATCATTAGATACCAAATGGTATAAATTGCCTGATCCCCCAATATATATCTTTAATTAATTTAAGTAGGGTTTAAAGGCTATATGAACCGTGTTATTCAATGGTGTGTCAAAGACCAAAAAAATTCAAAATTGAGTTAAGCATGGAATATTGTTTCAAATGCTTTAATTAATAGTATTTTTTATGAAATATGTCCTAAAAAAATTTATTTTTAATGTAAAAGCATAAAATTATTTTTACAATATTTCAATGCAGGATTTTACATTTTTCAATAATGATTTATGTACTTAACATGTTGTTTCGTAATACTTAATTTGAAAAGAACAATTTTTCATTTATGCGTCAAGTGCAAGACATCGTAAACAACTATACGCTTGAGATATATTGTTGCGTTTATGCCCTAAGTATTTTCAATTATGAACACCGGCATCGCTATTGTTTAGAGGTATTTAATATAAACTCAAGAAAATATTAATTTTATTTATTTCAAATTTATATATTCAATACACCATTACTATATTCCATTTGTTGAAATTTAATACAAGTATTTCATAACCTACAAAAATTATAATTCATTTTTTAATTTCTTTTAGCCTAATTCTATAATGTTTTCTATCTTTTTCTATGAACTATATATATATATATATATATATATATAATTTTCCAATTAACAATAAATTAATATCGTTTAATTGAGTTTTAACCAGTGTGATTTTAACAACCAATAAAAAGTTATTTACCAAATAATATTATATATATTTTTTCCCATTAAATAAACAAAAATCATTTTTTTTTTTGAAAAATGAGAAAATTTTCTCTGAATTCGTAGACGTCAAAATTTAATTTTTTGATATTATTCCTGATAATGAAAATGAAGATGAGGATGAGGATCAGTGCGATTTCGAAAAGACAACAAAATAAATAATATTAGGTTAGGTTAGGTTAGGTTGAAGTGGCCGTAATATTAAGTCTATTTCATTATTATATCTTTGATTTACTGTTTCCAAGCTATTTATTCGGAAATTAATTGATGAGAAAATTTTGATATCACTTTGTATTTAATTTTAAAATATTAATACTATTTAAAATTGATGAATGTGATTTTGATAAAAAGTTTCTATGCTACTAGTATTAAATATAAAGAGACTTTGAAGCATTTTTGCAAATATAATTGGACTTAGAGAATTTTTTCAATCATGGGTCAAGGGACTTTGAAGCATTTTTTTGCAAATATATATCGCACATAGAGAATTTTGTAAAAATAATGTTTTATATTTTATTTTTTTTTCTCTAAATTAGTCATATTTTTAGAGATAATTTATGAATATCTGCCATAATTACAGTATTTACTTGCACAATTGACAAAAAAAATGATATATAATCTAATAAAAACAATTTAAATCAGAAAAACTTTAATGTTGATTTTCTCAAAACTCGATATTTGGTCTTTGACACACCATTGAATAACAGGGTTCATATAGCCTAAGGTGGCGGAAAGACTTGAAGCCATATAGATTTTATTAAAAAAAAAACTATTCATGACAAAAATAAAATAAAAGTTCATTTATTAAAGGTAAAGAGAACTCTGTGGTTTTCTGATCCGCTCATGTCGGACTGTCAGACCAAAATGGGTGGAATCAATATTTAAATCCCTAGAATTTTAGCCAATTAAACTATATCCGATTATTCAAATTAAAACAAAAAAAAAAAAACAAAAAAAAAATCTAAAAAGAGGAAATTATTAAATTTATATATTTATTAAAGTTGAGTGTACTATTTATTTAGAATGGTATGAAAAAAAAAATTGCGGAACATAAATAATATAATTTTGAAGGCAATACGTTTGGTTTTAATAATATAATCCTTTTTGTAAAGCCAGAAATATAAAACCTAAATAAATACTTGATAAAAAAAGAGGATTTATTATTTAAGCATAAATCTATGAAGGTGGTTTTATAGAATATTGAATATTTTGATGTTTAGTTTTGGCAAACAAAGAATTAAACCATTAAAAAAAAATAGCGAAATATAGGAGTGATGCTTTGGAAACTGTCCTTTAATCAGCTGGGAGAGAGTGGCATAAATAAGGAATGTCCGTCTTAACTCGGGTAACTCATGGTCGCCATCCACACAGCTCACTAAAATGTGGGCCTCTGTGTAAATATTGATTCTACTT
Source organism: Euborellia annulipes (assembly GCA_023213315.1). Classification (NCBI taxonomy): domain Eukaryota; kingdom Metazoa; phylum Arthropoda; class Insecta; order Dermaptera; family Anisolabididae; genus Euborellia; species Euborellia annulipes. The sequence goes on along the minus strand of JAKCPI010019766.1, from coordinate 21,822 downwards.
TATAGTAACGATTAATAATTATTTAATTTTAAAAATTTTTTATTCATTAAATTTTAAATTAAAATTTGTAATTTGTTGTTAAAAAAAAATTCATAGCTATTTATTAAAGTCAATTTCAAGGTGCTTTTCGTTTATTATCCATCCATCTGAGAAAGAGGAAGTTGTTTCCAAGACAGGAAACAAGAAGCACGGATTCGCAGGAGATGAATTTCACTTTTATATATAAAACAAAAAATATTCAAGCTCGTTAATAATTCGAGGGCTCATATAAGGGCTTGCCGCCGAGGGTCTTTTGTTTGGGATGTGCACAAGAGCGGAAAATCCGACGAGCGCTATATTTTAAACACCTTTAAGTTGTGTGAGGGAAGAATCTAACCAACGAGCACCTGGAGAAATTCCTGGGCTTTACAGAGAGAAAACCTCAAAGGCCAGCTCAATTAGCTAACCGGAAGTTGGGAAAATTTTGTACCATTTTATTTGGACTTGGGAGCTTTACTCACTCTTTTAAATTTTTAAAGTAAAATCGTCTATATTTACATTAAATGGTATTCGTGTTGAACGTCACCTTCTAGCCATCGGTATGTATCAATTAATTAAATATATTTAATTGTAAAACCCCAAATGGAAAAATGATATCCAAATATCAACCACGTCCAATCAAATGAAAATGGGCGAGGGGGGGGATGTATTTTCAAGTATGTGTATGATTTTCTATCATAGATAACATATTTTTAATACTCTCTTTAAAAAAAAAGATATAAATTGCAATTTTTCATATTTTAGGTCAAATTTGATCGTTAACAAAATAGACGTTATAAAATGGTTATAACCATATATATTTATCTTTATAGTTCAGTATATGAGTAGCGATTATGTATAATGAAAGGTAATTTTGATATGAAAACCAATATCAAAAAAAAATCACCGGGAATATTATTAACATCCGGGATAGGATTGGAACAGATTTATTTGATCGAAAAAACCTCAAATCCATCATTGTTTGATGGCAACAAAAGGAAAAGAATGTAAACTGAGACGTGCAAATGCCGATCGATCATCCAGAAAGATCCGTCGAAACGTCATTCAAGCGAAAAAAAAAACCGGGCTCATAATTAATATTCAATTGTAGTAATTTGTGAGGGTGTCTCACAGGTGAAGAAAAAAAAAAGAAGTCGATCGATGTGTTCTTTTATAGAGAAGGACGGCTTAAAGAGCTTTTTCAAAGGCACAAGAAAAGGTTTAATTAACTTCATCCAAAGGAGAATGTCAATCAAAAAAAAAAAAAGAACGAATCGGCGGAGCATATCCAACAAACAAGCAAACAAATGTGCTAGTGTCCAAGGAAAAGAGGAAAAATGTCAGGTATGTCTTTTGATAAGAAATAGAAGGAATGCGAAGAGACGCGCCTTCAATAAATTAAGAAAGTGCGCGCTTAATGAGCTGGTTGTTGGTGGGGGTGTAGCCAATAAGAGGTGCGACCTCCTATCCCCTCTCCTTTCACATTGTTGAGCCTGGGCCAATCGCTTGCCTATCGGCCGCCATTTGTCAACGCCGAGAGACGTTTATTTATTTGAATTGGGACAGCAGGGCGCCATGTCCCGAAATTACGAAACCCACGCTTCCTTCTATTAATAAACTATTTAAAGTACAAAATAGAATACAAGAGAGTATTCAAAAATATTAATCGAAAATAGCTCTAACGATTTTTTTAAAATTATAAATATATAATATTTCCAGTAGAGAATTGGAGGTATCAGCCAAATTGGGATTGTCCAGGTTAATAAAACTCCCAGGATAAGACGTTTCGGCCTGAATTTATTTGGCCATCTTCAGTTATCGGGAATTATACAAATAGTGCAACATGTGCACTTGCACTATGTGTATAATTCCCGATAACTGAAGATGGCCAAATAAATTCAGGCCGAAACGTCTTTTCCTGGGAGTTTTATTAACCTGGACAATCCCAATTTGGCGGATACCTCCAATTCTCCACTGTAATCACATCATAGCCACAATCTCAAAATCAACAATATAATATTTCCGTAATATTACCAATATGAAATTAGGCTAGGTCTCAGCTTTGGGAAAATTCGAGTACTAATACTTTACTGATGTACTTTTTTAGTTTTTCCAATTTTCCGGAATGATTTGTTTCAAATTTTAATTTTAAATATAGGTCTATACTATTTTCGGTATAGTATAAAATAAATTATGTTGATCTCGTCTTTTGGAAACTCTAGTACTAGTCCAAAAATGTTTTGGAAGTTTACTTCTTTGTAAAGCTGGTAAGTAAACACATTCTTGGTCAATGGTCTCTTATAACTTCCTAATTTTTTAACGAGTAGGCCTACTAGAATTATATTTTACGAATGGAACTCCCTAGGAACCTAGGACTTAAAGGGTTTTAATACAATAATCTTTGATGGTTATAATTCAAAGTAGACATCTAATAGTATTCGTTTATTAAAAGCTATTAAAATAGATTTTATTTAATTAAAACAACGTAGACCTGATGTATTTTGGTTAAGAACCATTTAAATTACTAGCATGTCGCGCTATATAATTTTCTTCTCCTAAGTGAGAGAACTCCTATAATAAGATTGTTGTATTAATTACCCATGAAGTGATGGGGCCAGGCGCCATTGAGCCCTTTTCCACCTTGAAAGCTGTTTAAGGCTCTCGTTTGTTTAATGGCCGGCTGCGATTGGCATCGCAAAATTAATCGCCTGAATCGAAAAGCACCGATGCAATCAGCAAAGCTTTTTTTTTTCGCCTAACCCAACTCATATTTTTTATTCTCCCAATTTTTTTTTTAAAGTCTTTTTAATTTTGATTTATGAATCAAAGGACTCGCTTTATTTATTAAACTTTTCATATCTAATGAAAAGAGCGTTACATATTAGTATTTTTTTTTTTTTTTTTATTAAATTTCAGTTTTTTTTTATTAATATTTCCTCAAAAACAATTGCAATCCGCTTTATTTCTCAGAGTATTGGTCTACTAGGATTAATTTTGTTGTTGTTGTATTGTTATTTTATTTGTATTTAGTTTATTATTTTGTTGCATGTTCAAAGAAGCTTATAAATGTTTTTGTCTTTTTCTAGCTTAAATATAAAAAAAAAAGAAATTCGCTATGTTTTGATGATGTTCTAAAGAAGAGATTCTTAATGTTATTTTTTTTTTGCAAGAGAGAATTTCTTTTTTTCCTATTTCCGTTAATAACCTGAGATTGACTCTTATGCTTGAATTCGTCTCAACTGCGATTGAGGAAGGAGCAAAATGAAAAAATCAATCTTTTATGAAAAAGAAAGTCTTAAGGTAAGCTTATAACATAAATTACGATTTTGTTTGAAAAGTTAATAAAAATATGTATAAATGTGAGTTTTTTTTCCCTTTGGAATAAACTCATAAATTATTTAGAAAGTTTAAAAAATAATATGTAGATACTTGTTAGCTTTAGATGAAAACGTTTGTTGGAAATATTTTGATCTAGAAGTATTTTTTTTTTTTAAATTACGAAATCAATCTTTTGTATCAGAGAACTTTGAATATCAAGACTGTAATAATTTTTTTTAGTAAAGTAAAGAAGACAATTTGAAAGAGAACTAATCAAGGACTACGGTATGATAAATGGTTCCAAACAAAATTTTTCAAACTCTTTCAAACCGGATTAAAAGAGGTATTTAACCGAACTTTTTATTCCTATTCCAAACAATCACCTTACGACAAACTTGATTAGGAAAGCGCCTCTCTCTGGCTATTTCATCTGGCACCTTTCGGATTGGAAATTATCCAAGAAATTTTCTTCTAATTCACTCACGATTAATGAATATTTTGAAATATATGTTAAATTATAAAAAAAAAATGTGTGAAATTCTTAAATTAAGAATCGAATTGTTTCAATAACGAGCATCTCTCATTACGAGTAATTCGCTTAACAAACTCTAATCCACAAATATCGACCTTCTGGTTCCATTATCGTATTTTAGATTAATTTATCGGCGAAAAATTATTTCGCATAACGAGTTTTATTCTGAATGATCGTTAAGCGAGGTTCAATTGTATTTTGAGACGGAAATTTGAACCGATTTAGAAACAAGAAAAACGAAGATAATTAAGAAAAAAATATCGAAATTATGATATTAAAAAAGAAATGAAGATATTTAACAATTTTGTTAGAATATTTGTAATTTTTTATTTTTAGTAAATCTCCTTTCCTGGCCTTATTCCCGGCTGAATGGGGTATTTGCGACCGGAAGAATAGAACAGGCCGGTTCGTCACACGGTCTGACGCCTGTTGAAAATATAGAAGGAAGGGACAGACATGTAAAGAACAGAACTGCCAGTCCCAGCTCGGGTAGCTCGTGGTCGCCATCCACGTACCCACAAGATGTGGGCCCCTGAGCATCTTTAATTTTTTTTTAATAAGTAGTCTAAATGATTATTAAACTTTCCCGAGAAACACTTATATTAAAATAACATTGAAACTTTGTTCATGTTTGTTTTATTGTTAACATAATTAAGCAATGTAATGTTAACTAATCTATTGTTGGAAATTTTATGGTCTTGTTAAAGAGTATCTACCAGCCGTAAGATGAAATCTTTATCGTCAAATTTCGCTTTAAAACAATCTAAGAAAACGTTATTCGAAAGTTTAATTTCAATTTAGAATCAATTTTTTTTTTTAAGCTAAAAAAATATAGAATTCTCACTTAGGCTGTTAATTTAATGTTTTTGAAGTAAAATGAAACATGATGGAACAAAGTGCTTTAAAAAAAAAAAATATCAAAGAAAGTTTCAAAAACTAATTGAAATTTATAGCTTTCATAATGAAATATTATTAGAGAGAATGGATAATTTAATTGATGAATTATAAAAGGTTAGAATATTATAGGCTAGATGTTTTTAAGATAAAATGACTATGAAGACATATTTTACTTTCTCTTGCCTCTATATAAGTTAATATATATAGAGAGAAAATATTGCATTCATGTCAAAAATTCGATGTCGAGATTTTGATGGATATACACGTTTTGAGGTCCCCTGAATCCAAAAAAGTGGTTTTCGCGACATGGTCTGTCTGTCTGTTCGTGTGTGTGTGTGTCTGTGAACAAAATATCTCAAGAAGGGAAAGAGCTAGGAGGTTGAAATTTTATATTTAAGTTAGGCACCCCCATGGGACGTGACACGAAGCTTTTGAACAAAATCGACCAAAGAGTACTAGTACTTTACTGATGCACTTTTTCAGTTTTTTTCGATTTTCTCTAAATTTGCTCCAACCATTTTTTTTTAATTCAAAAATCAATTATTTTTTAGATTCTCTTTAAAATGTATATTCTCATTTTGCCATTGAAATCTTTTGAAGACCACTTTACTCTTGTACTCCATAGGAAAGATAAGAGAAATGGTTGCCATGGTAAAAAAATATAAATATTTTCCCATACTTATAAATTTTACATCTTGAAATTCGAATGTACCGTACTGTTGGAAAATAAATATATGTCGACACAAAAAAATCTGGTGTGTCAAGCACCTTCGGTAATCAAAAATTGTGTGCTGTGCGCCAGTCACACCAGATTTTTTCTAAATAACATGTTACTTAGATGATATTTTGAATAATAACGTTTCCTCTCATCCCGAAGTTTTATAAGTTGATGAAATGACGACACTCGTGGGAAAAAATAGAAATTTATACGCAAAATTTTTTTTTTTTTCCTTTGATAATAATTTTCTCAGAGTTAAGTTTTTTTTTCTCTTTTAATGAATCTTTTCTGTTTTAGATTTGGATAGGATGACAAACTCCCTAATAAATTAATTTGCCTGGCATAAAATTAAGAACTGTTTTTGTTCCTAGATCGTTTATTTTTAATTTTTTTTTTTTTTTTTTTTTTTGGAATAAACAAATGTCTTATTCGTTATTCGTGGTTTCCGCACAAGAGATTTATGAATTGCCCCCATCCCTTTTATTTATTTCTAACCCTCTCCTATTAAACTTTTGGCGATTAACCTGAGCACCTTAGGATAGCGAACAACTAATTCATTCAGCTTTAAAAAAAAATGTAGAGAAGAAATTTGTTAAGTTAAAAAACATTTATAAATTCTAAAGATAAATTAAAAAAAAAAAAAAAATGTTTGCCTCAATTGTTTTGTTCGTCTTTCTTTTTGAGTTGATGATGTTATCATTTAATTCCTATTTTGCATTTGCTTATAAATTTTTTTGTTTAATTTTTATTCATATTTTTCGAATTTAAGTGTATTAGTACCCACCTTGACAAATTTAATCATGGATATAAATTAATATTTTGCAATTTTTTTTATCGATTTTTGCCATATTCTCCTAGCGTCTTTGTTAATCAGTTGTTGGCAAAATAGGAAATAAAATAGAAATTTCGACAATTAAATTATCGAAAATCTGGTGTGACTGGCGCACAGCACACAACTTTCTCTTACCTTCGGTAATCGAAAGTCGTGTTCTGTGCTTGTCACACCAGATTTTCGCGCCGACATATATTTAGTTTCCGACAGTATGGTACATTCAAAATTTATAAGTATGTGAAAATATTTATTTTGTTACCATGGCAACCATTTCTCCTATCTTTTCTATGGAGTACAAGAGTAAAGTGGTCTTCAGAAGATTTCAATGAAAAAATGAAAATATACATTTTAAAGAAAATAATTGATTTTTGAATTAAAAAAAAAAAATCATTGGAGCGAATTTAGAGAAAATCGAAAAAAACTGAAAAAGTGCATCAGTAGAGTACTAGTACTTTTTAACTGATTTTGATAAAAAGCTTATTTTCACGCCCTAGGGGGTGCCTAACTTAAATATAAAATTTCAAACTCCTAGCTCTTTTCGTTCTTGAGATATTTTGTTCACAGACACACAGACAGACAGACACCCACAGACAGACCATGTCACGAAAATCACTTTTTTGGATTCAGGGGACCTCAAAACGTGTATATCCATCAAAATCTCATCATCGAATTTTTGACTTTCTATATATTTCATATATTGTGTAAGAGAAAGTAAAAATATAATTTCGTACAGTTATTTTAAAAATTCAATTCATCACTTCTGATCATTTTTCATCAAATATTTTCCTTTCCATTGATGAACAAAGCAATATGAAAAAATATTTATTTTTTTTTATTGTGTCTAAGCGAATGCTTATAGGGAGTGTGTGTTTATCGAAACTTAATGAGAGGGTGCTGGACCCAGGGATAAGGGGCAGCTTTCAGGGACATATCGAGTGATTGGCAGCCGGCCCTTTGAGTTTCAAATGGAACAGTTAGAACAGAATAATTGGTAAATCAAGCGAAGATAAAAAGAAATGAGTAACAAAGGGAGAGAGAGAAAGAGAAGTCCATTAGCGCCAGATCAATCAAACCTTTCAATAAATAAAAAAAAAAATTCCGCCTAATGGTTCTGAAACAGTTGTATCATGTAAGGAGGAGGCGAGAAAAAATAATTAAGAAATGAATATGACAGAGCGAGAGGAATAAATATTTAGGAAGCCGAAATGACCTCGTTGGAGAAGAGGTTAGATCAGAGAGATGAAGATAGCAACTCTACAAAAATACAATGACAATACAATTCTTATATTAATCATTTGCCACTCAGCTCCGCCTTTGATACGCCCGGTTTCGTATTAATTTATTACAAAGTAAAGATTAAAAATATTAAATTGTAATGATTAACCTCCTCCCATTCCATCTCTGTAGTATTTTGTAGGTTATTGATTGATTAACATGAAAGCCTGAATAGAAATAATCGAGTGGACAAGTATTGTGACGTCAGTAAAAGTGGGCGGGGCTTAGCTCTAATTTTCGAAGTTAATAATTTAATTTAAAAAAATCTGGTGTGACTGGCGCACAGCACACAACTTTCTCTTACCTTCGGTAATCGAAAGTTGTGTTCTGTGCTTGTCACACCAGATTTTTTGTGTCGACATATATTTAGTTCCCGACAGTACGGAACATATGAATTCAAGATGTAAAATTTATAAGTATGGGAAAATATTTATATTTTGTTACCATGGCAACCATTTCTCCTATCTTCCCTATGAAATACAGGAGTAAAGTGGTCTTCAGAAGATTTCAATCGCAAAATGAGAATATACATTTTAAAGAGCATCTAAAAAATAATTGATTTTTGAATTTAAAAAAAAAATCGTTGGAGCAAATTTTGAGAAAATCGAAAAAAACTGAAAAAGTACATCAGTAAAGTACTAGTACTCTTTGGCCGATTTTGATTAAAAGCTTATTTTTCCGGTCCCGGGGGGTGTTTAACTTAAATATAAAATTTCAACCTCGTAGCTCAATTCCTTCATGCTTAAAATTGAACACACACACACCCACCCACCCACCCACCCACCCACAGACAGACCATGTCGCGAAAACCACTTTTTTGGATTCAGGGGACCTCAAAACGTGTATATCCATCAAAATCTCGACATCGAATTTTTGACATGAATCCAATACTTTCTCTCTATATATATATTACATATATACATAGGTAAGAGAAAGTAAAAAAAAAGGGAAACCTTAAAATCGCCCTAACTTTAAAAATAAAAAATAAAACAGAAAAATCATGATAAAAATTTTTTTGATTGTTAAATTAAATACAATTTTTAATATAATCATTGCTAGCCCTCGGGCTCGGTGCAGTTGGTAGCGCGCCTGCCTTGTATACCAAAAGAAAAAATATTTTGCTTGCAACCAATTATTTATTTATTTGTATTTTGTAGTTCAGTGATTAGTTTCAAATAGACCGATTGAACGGACTATACGAGGTATTGCTGTTTTTAATAAAAATAAAAGCACGTAGTGTATTTCAATCAATTATGCATGTCTGGTTGCCGATAATTCCAAATTTTTTTCTAGTAAATAACATTTAAATTATATTTGTGTGTATTAGTGTGGATATTTATTGAAAATTGATCTAATGGATTTGTCGAGTTTAAAAAATGAGTTTTCCATTTCGATGTGATTACTTTTTTTTTTTTTCAATTCTCACAAAACTTTTAAAATACAAAAACCACAATAAAGGACCGATATTTATGAACTAACAAATTTTATTTATTATTAGGCGGTTATAGATTTCAATGTATTATTTCACACATCGTTTGAGATGAAAATTTTTATTTACAAATAATAAGATTAGAGATCTTACAAAGATCAGACAAGAATAAGGTGGGATGATTGATTCCAAGTATTCTTCAAAGTCCCCCTATTTGATTCAAATGTCATGATAATTTCCCAAACCCCATATTATAATTTTAAATTCGAAATACTCTTTTTCAACTAGACCAACGCCCATCTGACAAGAAATATATAGAGCTACGAAAGCCTTCAATACTTAAAGAACTGAAATTACCATATTTTCTTTTTTTATACTTAAAGAGAAACAAATAAGTTTTAAACTTTGAATAAAAAAACAAAAAAAACAATAGACTTTTATTTATCAATTTTTAACGATTTCTTCGGCGAGCCCCTATATAAGTGCATCGCATCACCTCTCTATCTCCTTTCGTTTTTTTCCCTCCAAGAAACTTTCGAGAAAAGGGCCAAAAAGCTTTTAAAAATATTTTAAGACTTCGCTTCTTTTTTTTTACCATCTCACTCTTTTATCCCTTCAACTTACTTTATTTCCCAATTTGATTTTTAAAATTATTTTCTATAAGCGGATACAAATTTTCTATTCCCTATTTTAATGGTTTTTGAGAAGATGTATTATTAATGAATTAATTGGAATTGTTTTAAGACAAAAAAATCTGGTGTGACTGACGCACAGCACACAAGTTCATAGATGGTGCTGAGCTACGAATGCTTCCACATCAGTAAAGTCTACTTCAAACGATTTCCACGAAAAATTTCACTATTATACTTTTTAAATAGAATCTAAAAAAATCTGGTGTGACTGGCGCACAGCACACAACTTTCTCTTACCTTCGGTAATCAAAAGTTGTGTTCTGTGCTTGTCACACCAGATTTTTTGTGTCGACATATATTTAGTTCCCGACAGTACTGAACATATGAATTCAGATGTAAAATTTATAAGTATGGGAAAATATTTATATTTTGTTACCATGGCAACCATTTCTCCTATCTTCCCTATGAAATACAAGAGTAAAGTGGTCTTCAGAAGGTTTCAATCCCAAAATGAGAATATACATTTTAAAGAGCATCTAAAAAATAATTGATTTTTGAATTTAAAAAAAAAATCGTTGGAGCAAATTTTGAGAAAATCGAAAAAAACTGAAAAAGTACATCAGTAAAGTACTAGTAATCTTTGGCCGATTTTGATTAAAAGCTTATTTTTCCGGTCCCGGGGGGTGTTTAACTTAAATATAAAATTTCAACCTCGTAGCTCAATTCCTTCATGCTTAAAATTGAACACACACCCACACACCCACCCACCCACCCACACACACACACACAGACAGACCATGTCGCGAAAACCACTTTTTTGGATTCAGGGGACCTCAAAACGTGAAGATCCATCAAAATCTCGACATCGAATTTTTGACATGAATCCAATACTTTCTCTCTATATATATATTACATATATACATAGGTAAGAGAAAGTAAAAATTGTTTATTTATGAATTTTAAACAAAATCGTTGCAGTGAATCTTGAGAAAATCGCAAAAAACTGAAAAAGTACATCAGTAAAGTGTACTTCAAACGATTTCAACGAAAAATTTCACTGATATACTTTTTAAAGAGCATCTAAAAAATAGTTAATTTATGAATTTCAAACAAAACCGTTGCAGCGAATTTTGAGAAAATCGAAAAAAACTGAAAAAGTACTTCAGTAAAGTACTAGTACTTTTTGGCCTATTTTGTTCAAAAGCTTAGTTTCACCCCTTGGGAAAGTGTCTAACTTAAATATAAAATTTCAACCTCGTTATTCTTTTAGTTCCTGAGATATTTTGTTCACAGACACACACACACACATAGATAAACCATGTCGCGAAAACCACTTTCAGGGGACCTTAAAACTTTAAGATCCACCAAAATCTCGACATCGAATTTTTGACATGAATCGAATACTTTCTCTCTCTATATATTAACATATATATAGAGGTAAGAGAAAGTAAAAATTAAATAGAGGGTAAATTTCAAGAGTCCGTTAATGTGTTTCTCTAGCAGACAATACAGCGCACATGAATTACTTTATTTATTCAAATTCAAATTAGTTAATAATATATTTAAATGAGGGGTCTCTGATGGTTTAACCAGAAGAACGGAGATCAATTCATGAAAGAGAGAGAGAGAGAAAGAGAGGGTCCCCCACACCCACGCAATGTCCTTTATATATAAATAAATATATACCTAACTCTATATATCCCTTATATACTATATATATATATATAGTATTGTTCCAAGTACTTATTTAACACCTACTTATGTAATTTCCTCGCAGGCGTTTCTACGTCTAGATGTGCATACGTAAACAAGTAGAAAACTTAGAAAACATTTTAATGTAATTTAACGTGCAAAATACACATTTGCTATAGGAATATTTGCTTTAAATTTCTAATTTAAAATATTAATAACAGATTTTTATTTCATTATATTTGCTTAGGTGTTATATATCCCCACAGGTGGTCCGATTGCCTGTGGGGATATATAACACGATACTTGGAAGTGAAAAACGTATAGAGCCTAAGCAAATATAATACGATAACATGGAGTATCGTGTTCTGTATAAGCAAAGTACTAACACAGAACGAGTAAAGATTTTTATTTCATTTTCTCAAGTCATTTCGATTAGAATTTGATTTATAATTGAAAAAAAATAATCAGGCAAAAAAGGACTATTAAAGATTCGTAGAGTCAAGTTGAGATAACTAAGTACTCAACACATATGAAAGAAAGCTTGAAAAATTGGGAGAAATCCTTCACTAAGGAATTTTATTTTAGAATGAAGGCGTCAAAATTGATAGCCGATTAAAACAAATAACCAAATTTCTGAGGTCAGGGTTTTTCATCTATGATGAAGTTGCTGGTTCTTGTTTAAGTGACCTATACCCATATATATAGTCATTGCTTGAGGAACAATGCCTATATAGAAATAAGGGTTCCTTCTTCCTCAAGGAACGGCTATGAATACGGGTATTAGCCTTGTAATGAAAAAGGTGCGAGTCTCGAAAAGCCGTTAGAAGACAATTCACTACCGAGTTACTCTAGGCGTCAAGAGATGGCGTTAGTTTTTCCCATAGCAATACAAGGGATTTATTCCATTTCATTTGAAAGATTCCAGCTATTTAATTGAGGGTAAAAAATTAATTATTTTTTAACACAATGATTACTAATTTAATTATCTATAAGCTACTTGATCATAGAATAAGAATATGGCTCTAAGAGAAGGATAATTTTATTATATTTCTATTTTTATTTTTGTGCTATATAATAGACTATGTGTTCCTGTCCTCTTGCTATACTAATGGAATTTTAGATTAATTGCTTTGGTAATCCACTAGTGTTAGCCTACAATGTAGCATGTCATGCTAAGTATAGATATAACTTCGGAGAAATTAAAGATTGAGCTAGAGATGGAAAACCATTAGTGGGTTGGTAAATTTGGTTGCCTATCTAACAGGAAGAAAAAATAACCAACTAATTTATCTATTAAAAATAATATGTTCTAAATATCGTTGAAATCAGAAAAATAAAACTCAGAGAGTCAAAGAAAAATTACAAAAAACAACCATCAATAAAAAACAAGAAAACCTGAGACAATAGGTTTAAATAGGATTTCTCATAAAAAAGTGTAAATAAAATCAAACTCAAAAGGGCATCCAAAAGAAAAAATTGTATATTTCAATGTGGTTTTTATAAGAATCACATTCAACTTTTTAATTACCCACAAAGAACATTTCATAAATGTTGAATATGGAAGAGGATACAGCCAATTAATTGAGCTTCTATCTAGTAATTAAGATCTCTTTATTGGAACGTTTCGGCCGGCATTCACCAAGTCTTCAAAGAGCATATAAAAAAATTAGGTGTTGGCTGTGTCTTCTACACAGCCGGTGGCTTTTTAACGTGACAACGTCTTTTGCTTGATTTCAAAAAATTTTTTTTCTCTTACCTATATTGAAATATAAAGAGAGAAAGTATTGTTTTTATTTTTTTTTACTAGTAGTTTGTTTTCATAAATAAACATGTTCAAACATTTTCATTGAAACAATATATGACAGGTGTGGCTTTTTTTTTATCCATTAAGGGCGACATATGCTTAAAAAATGAGGTTTTTCGAGAAAAAAAAACAATTTTGGAGTTAATTACTCTGGATTTTTTTTATTTATTCTATTAGAGGGTATCTTTCTGCACTAAATGACATCTCATTTAGTCTGATCTGATTAGCCGTTTGGAATCTACAGGGGTTTAAAATTTCGAAAAACGAAATCCCGCCGAGTGCTCTCATGCGGTAAAATGACCTCATATCAAAAAAAAGAAAAAAAGCCCTGGGGGTATTGAACCACTCTTTCTAAAACTATATTTAGATTTAATGTAGCTTTTATGGTCAAGTGGCTATGCTTTGCACAATTAGGGCTATTTTTCGATATTTTTTTGCCTAAAAAATGAGGTTTTTCGAGAAAAAAAACAATTTTGGAGTTAATTACTCTGGATTTTTTTATTTATTCTATTAGAGGTTTTCTTTCTGCACTAAATGACATCTCATTTAGTCTGATCTGATTAGCCGTTTGGAATCTAGAGGGGTTTAAAATTTCGAAAAACGAAATCCCGCCGAGCGCTCTCATGCGGTAAAAAGACGTCATATCAAAAAAAAGAAAAAAAAGCCCTCGGGGTATTGAACCACTCTTTCTAAAACTATATTTAGATTTAATGTAGCTTTTATGGTCAAGTCGCTATGCGTTGCACAATTAGAGCTATTTTTCGATATTTTTTTGCCTAAAAAATGAGGTTTTTCGAGAAAAAAACCAATTTTGGAGTTAATTACTCGGGATTTTTTTATTTATTCTATTAGAGGTTTTCTTTCTGCACCAAATCACATCCCATTTAGTCTGATCTGATTAGCCATTCAGAATCTACAGGGGTTTAAAATTTCGAAAAACGAAATCCCGCCGAGTGCTCTCATGCGGTAAAATGACGTCATATCAAAAAAAGAAAAAAAGCCCTCGGGGTATTGAACCACTCTTTCTAAAACTATATTTAGATTTAATGTAGCTTTTAAGGTCAAGTCGCTATGCGTTGCACAATTAGAGCTATTTTTCGATATTTTTTTGCCTAAAAAATGAGGTTTTTCGAGAAAAAACCAATTTTGGAGTTAATTACTCGGGATTTTTTTATTTATTCTATTAGAGGTTTTCTTTCTGCACCAAATCACATCCCATTTAGTCTGGTCTGATTAGCCATTCAGAATCTACAGGGGTTTAAACTTTCAAATTAGAATTTACCGCAGCGCGGTAAAATAAAATGATAGGAACAAAATAAATGGTGAAATCTTTAGCTGAAAACTCATTCTTTCTAACCGTATATTTCCCATAATTATACCTCTTAAGACAGAGGAGTTATTCAAGCCAATAAACTTTTTCGTGCATGCCCCTCTAACATGATTTGTAAGACGTTGTCACGTCAAAATTTGAATATGCTCTTTGAAGGCAGAAAATGGCAAGGTTGATCCCGACCGAAACGTTCTAATAGAGTGTTTAATTTCGAAATAGAGGCTCTATTAATTGGCTGCATCCACATCTCTATTCAACATATCAGCTACAGCCTAGTCTACTATTCAACACGAGAAGTGTTTGTCCTTAAGATTGGACAAAATTGCACTCCCTGGAGTCGAACCAGGACCTCCACACTTTCAGCGGGTGGACAAATTAAAAATTTATATTTTGAAAAGAGAAAAAATGATTTTTTCTCACTGAGATTCTTTCCCTTTGCCAAATTGGAAACAAATGCACATAGAATGAAAGGAAGCGGTCGGTGGCTCTCGTTAGCAAAAATCAATTGGTTTCAAAATAGAATCTTTCCAAGATGTTAAATTTAGATAAGAGATATTTATTAAAATTAAAAAAAAAAGTTGTTAAAAAATATTGACTACTTGGTCTGGCATTTTTTGTCAGCGAGATAAGAACTTAAGCTCCCAGTCATTCAGACTTTATTTTGAGCTTACTCAGAGTTTATTTTCCGGCGTGTATATTTTCTAGTATATATGTGTGTGTGTAAAATTAAATTATCTCAGCGGGATCGATCTTAAATTGTGTGTGTGATTTCTGTAATAAAGTCTAGTTTTTTAAATTTATTATAACAATTTATCCACAAAGAAATTTGATTAAATAAAATAAAAAAAAGAATTTATTGTTTTCTATAGAAGGTAACAAATTTTATAATGGGCATAGGCGTAGCCAGACATCTTGTTAGGGGGGGGCCAACCCCTCATTAGGCCGAGAGGGGCCCCCCTGCCTCCCCCCTGGCTACGCCCATGATAATGGCTATTTCTAATTCGCACTCATCTACCTGTATTTAATTAAAAAAATGTTTAGAGATAATTTCAAACCACTGAACCATAGGCTTATTTGCTTTCACAAAGAGAGTTATTTCAAATAGCGATCTCTTGCGTTGGCATTCTATTATTACCTATCTCCCAATTAATTCTATATTTTATAATATTATGTGTATCGAAAATAAGTAAACAAATTCATCTTAATTAATAATTAGAAGAACTGTATAAATTCTAAAAATAGTAAATTTCATTCACTAATGTAAATATTAAGAATTTTGCTGATTTTGATTTAGAGGTATCTTTAAATTATAAATTTATATTAACCAAAACAGAAGATTAAATTTGTTTACTTATTTTTGATACAAAAAAATAGATTGCTTGAATAAACTATGGTCATTTTTTTAAATTTTAATCTCATATTTGGATATTTTATACATAATAGAGAATCCTAAACATGCCGGGGGCCCAGCCCCCCTTGAAGGCTCGTGCCCCCCCTCCAGAAAGCTCCCTGCCCCAAGAAAAATTGAGAAAATATGGGGCTTCCCAGGCCCCCCGGAGGATAGCTGGTCCCAGCGAGGATGGTTGGTCCCTTGCTCCCCCCCCCCCAGCCAAATTCTCTAGTTACGCCCATGATCCTAAATAAATATAAAATTACATAAGAATTGGAAAGTTTTTTTTCAAATGTGTAAAAAATTCCAAAAGGGGACCGGGGACGACCCCCTTTTGAATCGAAATTTAAATGCAAATCCTCATAGGGATATTACATTGGCTCTATGGAAGAAAGAGGCCAAAATGAATTATAAAAAATCTGAAAGTTTGAAGTAAAGTGTACTTCAAACAATTTTCACCAAAAATTTTAATGAAATACTTTTTAAAGAACATCTAAAAAAAAATATTTGAATTATGAATTTTAATCAAAATCGTTGGAGCGAATTTTGAGAAAATAAAAAAAAAATCTGGTGTGACTGGCGCACAGCACACAACTTTCTCTTACCTTCGGTAATCGAAAGTTGTGTCCTGTGCTTGTCACACCAGATTTTTTGTGTCGACATGTATTTAGTTTCCGACAGTACGGTACATTCGATTTTCAAGATGTAAAATTTACAAGTATGGGAAAATATTTATATTTTGTTACCATGGCAACCATTTCTCCTATCTTTTCTATGGAGTACAAGAGTAAAGTGGTCTTCAGAAGATTTCAATCACAAAATAAGAATATACATTTTAAAGAGAATCTAAAAAATAATTGATTTTTGAATTTAAAAAAAAATCGTTGGAGCAAATTTTGAGAAAATCGAAAAAAACTAAAAAAGTGCATCAGTAAAGTACCAGTACTCTTTGGTCGATTTTGTTCAAAAGCTTCGTGTCACGTCCCATGGGGGTACCTAACTTAAATATAAAATTTCAACCTCCTAGCTCTTTTCGTTCTTGAGATATTTTGTTCACAGACAGACACACAGACACACAGACACACACACAGACACACAGACAGACCATGTCGCGAAAACCACATTTTTGGATTCAGGGGACCTCAAAACGTGAAGATCCATCAAAATCTCGACATCGAATTTTTGACATGAATCCAATACTTTCTCTCTCTATATATTAACATATATATAGAGGTAAGAGAAAGTAAAAAACTGAAAAAGTACATTTGTAAAGTACTAGTACTTTTTGGCTGATTTTGTTCAAAAGTTTATTTAAATTGTAAGAGAGGGTAGATAAATACAAAATTTCAACTTTGAAGTTCATTTCCTTCATGCTTAAAATCGTTATACAGACACATCAACGACAAATTTGCGGAACCCACTTTTCCCGACTCAGGGGAGGTAAACCCATCAATCGACATCGAATTTTTGACATGAACGAAATACTTTCTCACTATATATTACATATATAGATAGAAAAAGTAAAAATAGATGAAGAATATCTTTCTATAAATATGTTATGTTTCTAATTTTCTCTCATTTTAATTGTGTTGTTGTAAGTTGTCCACATCAGTTTTTTAATAAAATACTATTAGATGAAGAAATCCATCACGCTAACAATAAACATTTGTTTTATTTGCTAGAGATAAAAAAAGCAATATTTTGATTTTACGGAACAAAATCTGAGTAGAAAAATTTATTATCAATAATTTTGAAGGGTATTCGTTTAAAAATACTTTTATATTTGGACCCTGTTACGCAATGGTGTGTCAAAGACCAAATATCGAGTTTTGAGAAAATCAACAATAAAGTTTTTTGTTTACATTGAATTCTAAATAATTTTTCTTGTCAATTGTGCAAGTAACATTAAATATAAATTTTTTTAGGACATATTTCATAAAAAAATACTATTAATTAAAGCATTTGAAACAATATTCCGTGCTTAACTCAATTTTCAATTTTTTGGTCTTTGACACACCATTGCATAACAGGGTCCATTTATGTCTTGTGTTTATGGTCTAATTTAGGGGAACGAATTAAAGCAGTGTCCCTTTTGGACACAATTAGCGCAGGTGGAAAACAATACCAATAAATTGGGACCGAGCCCGAAGGGACTTGGAGGATTAATTCCCAGTGGAAAAGGATATAAAATATACAGGAAAAGAGGGAGGAAAAAAAAAAACGGTCTCAAAAGGAGTTGAAAAGAGGCGAGGAAATTAACTTGGATTCATTTTACGAGCCGATTATTCAAATTAATAAGCATGAACGAACAGAGCAAAAGCATTAAATTTAAAACTACCTTGGAAATTGAGTTAGCTACACATGCATGTATAAAATTATGCGGTATCTGAATATGTTCATCTCAAATAGGAAATCGATCGGAATATTTACTTAACATTAAAATTAATTATCAATTCATTCAATAATCGAAAACAGAATATTAAATTTTGAAATATTTATCAATAGTATCAAATATAGAAAAGTAGATTTATAGCTGGAAAAAGTTATTGATGAGTAGTAACAGGATGAAGAAAGAAAAGCAGCTCATTTATTTAACGCCCATTAGGTTAACTTTTCGGTCTCGGTCGAAACCATATTCATAGCTTATGGGCTGTCAATATGGGATAAATATTATAAACTGAGTTGAGTTTTTAATATTTATCTCATATTGACAGCCCATAAGCTATGAAGATGGTTTCGACCGAGACCGAAACGTTATCCTAATGGGTCTTAAATAAATGAAATAAATATTAGCTGCTTTTCTTTCTTCATCCTGTTACTCATGAACAATATATATTTTTTTAATGCTAATTAAGTAAAACTATTTTAAATTAATCGGCAAGCCGGATTAATCCTGGTTAGGACCCAGACAGCTTGGAATATTGCAGTAATATTGAAGCAATATTGCAAATCTTGCTCAATATTGACAATAATGCCGCAATATTCCTGCAATGTTGCAAAGCTAGGCGGGCCTAGGAATTTTGCTGCAATATTCCTATGTCCGCCTAGCTTGGAATATTGCAAGATTTGCAAAATTCCTGCAATATTGGCAATATATGCATGATTCGCAATGTTTCTGCAATATTTCAAGCTCTCTGGGGAGACCAGCGGTGTCATTTCAATTTTTGTAAGGGGGTGGGGGCAAACTTTTTTCTTGAATTTTTTGCTTGAGATGGGGTAAACTTTTTTTTTCTTGAATTAATTAAAGAAAATAACTTTTTTTTTAAACTATTCAAATAAAAAAGACTTTCCGAAAAGTTTTATTAATCTTCGTTGAGAATACGATTAACGATTGAAAGAAGAAAATATTTTTTGGCCCCTTAATCCGGTGTCGCGCAGACCGCGAAAAAGTACACGGACACAATGAAAATTTTGGGGTCGATAAGAATCCTTGCTCCAAAAATTTTACTTTCAAAGAAATCATAAATTATTTTAAAAATATTAAATTAAACGTTCTTTTTAATCAACAAAATAAGAAATAAAGTGTTGTAGTGTAATTTTAAAAAAAAGGATAAACAAATTAATTAGTTTATTTATGCAGAGTGCCATTGGCCACCCAGGATGGGAATAATTATGCAGAGAGAGATGTTGTCCGAGTCCAACACACTCTCTGCTGGCACAGTGACAGAACAAAAGGCCCTAAGGGAGCAAAACACCGCATGCTATGGCCAAACGCCTTTCATCATGATCGGCAACCAACAAACAAACAACCTGCGCCCTGATATGTGGGCAGCACCAACATATATTCCTAAATACAACGGCGGAGAATTAAAATATTGGTATATTCGTTGGAAGATTTGAATAATTAATATTTATCTTTGGCTTCAGACTCGTGTTTTATGTCCCTAATTTTTCCCCTAATTTTGGATTAATTAAATAAATCCATCTTTCTTAAGGCCCGCGCACACTATCGAGTGATCCAAACAGTTTAGTATGCGAGGATTCAATCCAACACGGCAAATAGAAAGTCGGTAGTGTGCACAAGTCCTTACAATCTAGTGTCTTTGCATGAAAATAAAATATCTCTATTGGAAAAAATTGAGTTATTTACTAATAACAACTGATGAAGGTAATAAACAATTAAAAATCATTTGAATTTTGTTTCAGATTAAGATTTATGGGGAACAAATGCCTTTAGAAAATTCTAACGACATCATCAGGTGTACTAAAAAAAACATAAAACCAAATATTTATTAATTTAAATTTTAATAGGAGGGCAGCATCGCATGAGAAAATTACCGATAGTTTTTTGTTTATTTATTTATTCAATTTACACAGCTGACGTTTCGGTTCTTTGTTTGAACAATCTACAGAGCTGGCAAAAAGTCTTTATGAATGTGTAATAATATATTTTATACATTATCTGAACATAGCCTTTATAAATAAATACACATACATGTGATGATCATATTATATAATAAATATATACAGGTATGGTTCAGATAATTTATAAAATCCACTACGACACATTCATAATGACTTTTTGCCATGTCTAAAGATGGTTCAAACAAAGAACCGAAACATCGGCTGTGTAAATTGAATAAACATATAAAAAAAATCTATAGCTGCATTTTCTTATGTGATGGTACCATCCTATTAGTATTACGCTTATGTTATGCAATTTATATTAATTTAAATAAGCGAAAAAATAATGATTATGATTTAAAAATAAATAAAATAAAAAAGTAAGATTTTATATAGGAAAATCATATATTGTAATTATGAGCTCTGATGAGAGTTTGTATCTTTTAATGTTATAGAATTTTGTAAAAGCAGTTGTCACTAATAAAATTCTTAGCTGATGATAAAATTAAATTATATGATTTTTAATTGTTTATTGCGACTTTAATTGTTGCAATGTGCAACATAAGTAAGCTCACTTTTTTTCCAAAATAGGATTTATATTATTCCTTTCGAGATGAAAATAAAACAAAACAAAATATTTATTTAATCAATCTAAGAAAAGCGAAAGAGTTTTCAAGAGTCGAAGAAATAAGAATCAAAAAAATCTCAAAAAACAAAAAAGGCACTTAAAAAAAAGAGAATAAAGAAGCAACCAAACATTTCATTAGTCTACAAAAAATGTGAAGCAACTTAAAAAACTTCCTATGTGAATAAACGAAAAAAAAATAGGGGCCTAATTCCTTTGTGGTGATAATTCATCTTTGAATTGAATATTTCTGGTATTGACAGTTTTTTAAACACCCTGTGACAGCCAGGTTAATTAAAAAAAAAAAGAAAATTTATTAAAATAAATAAATAAATGTGTTTTTATACATTTATACAACTCTTTGTGTTTTCTCCCCCTCCAATTTTTTTTCTCACTACCTTTACCTTCGTCTATATATCCAATATGAGAAAAATATTCTCTATCTAACATTTGTCAAAAAAAAAATATATATGAATAAAAAATAAAGAAAGCAAAAGAAAATAGCATTATTTATTCCAACTCATTTTTTTTTTTTTTTTTTTGTTTTCGATCCAATTTGTTGGAATACAAAAGAAAACTTAGCGATGTGACAATTTATGTTACAGCTCAAAGAGTATTTTTATTCATGAACATAAATTAAATGAATTGACATGTGCAAATATTTGTGTACATGTATTTTTCTTTTCAGAACGAAATTAATTATCTGCGTTCTTTAATCGCTCCTTAAGGGCGGTATAAATTGTCTCGATTCGAATTAATTTTGCTCTGAGAGGCCAAAGAGAAACAGAAACCTTATTAATGCAACTATCAATTTAAAAATATAAGAAGGTTGACGATTGTGGGGGGGGGGGGGGTCCTTTTGGTATTAAATAATAATTTATAAGCAGTGAAGATTATTTCAATAATAAATCGAAATTCATGAAAGCGGTGAGTTAGTCAAAAAAATCTCTTTAGGGCCGGTTGCTTCAGTTCTAATCAACTAGCAA